>OY755237.1:31778514-32058514 GCA_963576725.1 Azorinus chamasolen | reverse complement strand
AACACGTAGATCTGGTAAAATTCTTTCCAACGATACCAAACATGACACTATTCGGTCAATACATAAAGGAGATATGGCCTTGTAAATTTTCTTACCTGTTTTAAATTTCATTTTGTTTTTTAACATTTGATTTGATTTAAAATGTGTGTTTGTCGGGGGGTTAATAGAGATAAGCACATCAACCTATATATTTTATAAATTCAGTATCAAACATTCTTTCTGGTGATATACAGATGATATGTCCATGTGCAACGCTTTTAATTAAAATAAAATAACAAAATAATAATATTACATAATAAAATGTATGTGAAAAATTAAACTTTGTTCACGTTATAAGACAGCCTTAAATTGACTTTACCAATGAATTCTTGAGACAATTTTAGGCTGAATTGACACCAACATCATCAAAATCGGTCGAAAACTAAAGGTGTTATGGCGGTTTTAAAATTTAGAGTTGATTCGTGCATATTCATGAGCTAAATGACGTCATAGAATTATTTTGAAAAGGCTATAATTCGGTAACGGTAAGAGACAGGACCTTATATGTATACATTTTCTTGATCTGCGCGACGAGATCTTTACAATGGTGTATAGTTTTATACAGTTTGAGGAGATTAAAATTTAAAGTTTAAAAACCAATAAATGATAATAACTATCGAATCATAAACATTTTATTTTGAAAACCCTATACTGAATTGAAAGGTTTTGATGAGTTTTAGGCAAATATGGTCTTGAAAGAAATTTAGCGAAAAAGTATTGATCTAAAACAGGGGTGAAATGGATTTAATTGTTTACAGTTTTTTAAGGTAATAAATATAAAGTTTTCAATCTCCTTTTTCTATTATACACATATCTATTTACCATATTTGTAGCGAAACATATTTCAGTCATGTATTTCACTTCGCTATAAACTCTGTATAAAGTTTGCAAATTTGATTTCATTTTAATCCGTTACCATGGCTATTACAGTAGTTACGTAAACATTGACCGGTGCCTCTATAGAATAGGTGTTAGGTCTAATCCCCAAGTCACTCTCATTATGACATATAAACCGCAGTGGTCCCTAAAATGGATCTTTTATGTGAATGTGATTTTAACCAACTACCCATACCTAAATTATCTCACAGTATCTGATCTAGATCTAAACTGTTTCCGCTTTAGATGAGTGTAAACATGTCTATATTGATCTAGTTAGTAGCGTTATGTTTAGTATCTTGATTTGTTGATAAAATGTAAAGCCTCCCTGTAACGAGGCAAAACACAAAAAACTGTTTTATATTGAGAAAGCAATGACAGCAGACGACAATTTACTGTGCATGTAAAGGTTTAACTGTCCAGCGTCAATGTATCATTATTAACACATTAAAGGGTTTACATCAACTGTGTATCACTCTAACCAGTGCAATTATATGCGCTAGGTGCATGGGGTTAGTATATAGGTGGATTGCTAGTTAGCTGTCATTTAATTGTTTCGAAGTTCTTACAAATATGTACCTTCAAGTCAAGAGTGAATAGCGTGTCTATATTGACACTTTCTTTACGTTTCACTAGGGTAGAAGCTGATCCAAGTTGCAATATAGTTTGGAACAAGTGCAATTTGTAATAAGTTCTGTTATTATTTAACACGCATCTGTATTCCTTATATGTATATCATCAGTACTGCCCGTATGGTTAATATCAAACTTGGGGTATGTAGTTTTACATTTTGTTTTAATTTTAGGGTCTCAAGCTGGATCTATCAGATATTTAAATAGACCATTGTTAGATCTTCCGGTCCTGTATCAATAGACCCCCAGACTGTATGGAGACTTTAAGGGGATTAGCCCCCGAGGTTTGTAAAGACCATTGTTAGACCTTCCGGTCCTCTAACAATAGATCCCCAGACTGTATGGAGCCTTTAAGGGGATTAACTCCGAGGTTTGTAAAGACCATTGTTAGGCTTGGCTGATGCAATGATGGTGAAATACTGTAACTAAAAATAACTATGATGTCAGTCTAAAAATAGCTACGCGTACAGCGCCCTCTACCCACGCATGCGCTTGAAGGAAAACAACATTGATCATTTCAGTCATTTGATCTGAGGACGTCGAAGAGTATACATGGTAGAAAGAGGTACCTTATTTATTTATTTATTTATTTATTTATTTATTTATTTATTTATTTATTTATTCATTTATTTATTTATTTATTTTTATTATTTATATATTTATTTATTTATTTATTAGACTTGTGTGTCTCTAATACATGGTCTGATAAGGAAAGGGCCTGACCCTCAATGCCCGTGAGTACTTACCAGATCGAGGTATACACGTCAGCTCTGTATACCGTGTAGCTCCAGATCTTTCACAATTTAAATGTGACGTCATACATGACCGACTGTTATCCGCGAATACCAGTGACAAACTACAATCTCCTTATATGCAAATGAGCTCCTCTCGTGTTACTATATATAGAAACAAAATGGCCGCGATTACGCAAGATTACGTCATCTTTGTTTACCTCCAAACCGTCCCCAATACTACTGCTAGTGTCAACTATGAACACTTGGAATAAAATGGAGAAAAATACATACAAAATAAATTACCACACTTATAGAGATACCAAGTCTACCCTTCTTCAGTGGGTTATAAAGCTGATTAACTGAGTGTTGCACTATACTAGACTAACATACTAGTAATACAGTTGAACTTCGATATCTCGAACTTCAAGGGACTATAAAATTACTACGGGATAACAGAATATCGATTTATAATCCCGACAATTTCCCAAGTTCAAAGCTTAATACAGGTCCTACAGGAGCTTTCAGCATTATTTTAGACATGCATTAAGCTGTCACGTGTGTTTATAGATATACCTGGTGATACATTTTAGAACAGTTATGTATTGTAAATTTTGGAAAAACCGAACTTTTAGTTATCCCGAAGTTCGAGTTACCAGAGTTCAAGATATCAGAGTCCATGCTTATAAAACTTTTAGTTGAGTCTGAGTACGTTCTCAAGCTTTTGATTGGTCAGATTTGAGCCAAAGGCTCAAATCTGACCAATCAAAAGCTTGAGAACTCAAATCTAACCAATCAAAAGCTTGAGAACGAAACTCAGACTCAACTAAAAGCTTTATAAGCATGGACCCAGATTTGATTTGGGCCTCAACTAATTACCTAAGTTTATCGTGTAATTAGTTTACATGTACATACATATAATTGTTAATTCGCCAACTTGCGTCAATCTGCAACAGTTGGCCCATATCACCTTTTGATCAGTTGTCTCTCCATATTTTGTCGCATCGAAGCTTTGGTAGTTAATCCTTTCCTTGATTTCTGCAACGGAGTCGATCCAGATAAGACAACTCCTATAGGAGCCATCTGATCAGAATCCGTTCTATTTGCTAATGAAATTTGAAAGATCTCTTCATATTTTTAAAATGACTATAATGTTTCACCTTCTATATTTCACTATAACTATTTTGTCCATGAATATTTAAGGTATTGACATTTGGAATAAACAGAGAACAAGGAAAAGGTTAACCATTCGCTTGCTGAATTTTAAAATACATTTCTCATTCTTTACCCATGTCCTGTTGTATAATTACATATATCTTCACTGTGTACAAGTATTTCGCTGTGCAGTCACTGCTGCGGAGTGCACTGGTTGCGCAATCAGCTTGTAAATAGTGCAGACCCTGATGAGACAGCTCCTGCAGGAGCTGTCTCATCTGGATCTTCACTATTTACAGATAGGTATATTGACGTGAATAGCAAGCGAAGGGTTAATATTTATTCGTTGACATCTGGTACATGTTTAGGAAAACATCTGTGTTGACAAATGAGATCAAATTAAAGATACTGCCATATGTTTAGTCTATATATTATTCTTCCTAGATTTTGGAGTAGATAAATGATGTTTTCATTGTACTTAAAGACGAGCACATTCGACTCAGTGCCTAGTTCATTTAGTGTAACCCTTTACTAAATGGATACAGTAAAAATCCTCTGAACCGTGCATTAAATTAAGCATAAATATCTATGTAGGAAATAGGTGGCAGCTTTATGCAGGGTGAAAGTCATGCAGAAAGCTCCTCTATGTGCTTTCTGCATGACTTTCACCCTGCATTAAGCAGCCACATGCTGAAAATAGTCTTAATTCTTCTCTACTAGAATTCCGGTCTAGAGTGGTTTTACCGTATTCGTTTAATTCTTTTCCTGTACAATACTCATGTAAGAAGAAATGTCATCATGAATATAATAACGTGTAGCTGAAAATTTATAATGTTAACAAATCAAGGGTAATTTTTTGCTTTGACAAAAACTGTTGAATCACAAACAGAACAGACTCTTATCACACGGCCCCTATAGAAGCCGCGTGATTTGGGTCTATACTCTGTTTGCAAAGACGTGAAAAGGCGTTTCTGTGAAGGAAATGGTCAAGAAACAACGTCACCGTGCATGCTTATAATGACACACGAGTACAGAAAACTTGGGTCATGACTGAAACTGTAGAACAAATCTCGGCCTCTCACTAGGAGCCAAACTGTTTGACACTCTGTTTATGCTTTATAAAGAGATTGAACAAGCACCCATTCTTAAACTTGGTAATTCGGTATTACAGTAGGACCCCTCTAATGCGACCACTTAATGAACAGATATGTGTCTTAATAAGCAGGCGGTTGCTTAATGCAGGACAAAAGTAACTGCATTACTTTGGCCTGCCTTAAGCTACCACCTGCATCCAACACCCAGACTTATACATATTTTAGGTGGTCGCATTAGCGGGGTTTTACTATACTTTCTTTCTGCATTCTTTATTTCAAGAACATTCATATAAGATAAAAAAAAAACAATTAATGTATGAATATTATTTGACTATTTTTTAAATGGCAGCCATACACAGACATGTTTAGCCATGGTGCAAACTTTGAAATCAGATCTAAATTATTGCACAACCCAAGAAAGTAGATTTTTACCAGACGGCTCCTTTAGGATCTTGGTCTCATCTGTTCGTAAATGCGCCAAAAGAATCACTAGTAAATAAACGGTTAAATGTTAATGTTTACTCGCTGGTCGTTCGCTATAAAGAGGTTCTGCTCTAACTGTTGACTGTCTTAAAACCCGTTCCTTCATATAAACGCTGTGCACGCCTTTGCAAATAAAGCATACCCAGATCAGATGGTTCCTATAGGAGCTGTCTGATCAAGGTCTGCTCTGTTTACGTATTGCATTACAATGTATAATATATCTGACTCTACCAACACCAAACAGTCCTATGTGCATTAACCCTTTCGCTGCCAATGCCGGATCTGTGATTACCTAGTATGCAAACAGTTTGAATCCAGATGAGACGCCGAGTAACTCGGCGTCTCATCAGGATCCAAACTGTTTGTTACTATTACTAGGTTTTTGAAACAAAAATGAAGAAAATAAAAAAAGAAATTTTGTAGCAGACGACAAAGTTAGCAGACGACAGAGTTTGGCAGCGAAAGGGTTAACACACATCCTGAGTACAACCCCCCAAAAAAGAATCATGTCACTGTGCAAAATCAACCAATAACTTTTCATGATCTCGTAATTTCTTACATGGATGTTCAAACAGGGAAAGGGTTAAAAAGTCATCATACACAAAAAAATAAAACAAACAAGTGTCGGTAAATCTGATCATATATGTATATTTCAATGAAATATTGCCAGTACACTGCCACACTTGAATCTATAAAGTTTAGATCTACCGTTTAGTATGTTACATATAATATTACAACTCATTTATGTTGCACGATACAATACAAACATACAGTTGGACTTCAATATCCCAAAATACAAGGGACTATAAAAATTACTTCGAGATAACAGAAGTGCGGACTATCTGATTTATAATCTAGTTCACAGCTTAATGTTGGTCTAAATTAATGCTGAAAGCTCATGTACGAGCTTTCAGTATTACTTTCGCCCTGTATCATACATTTTCATTTTTTGAAGGACCGAACTATCGAACTATCCTGAAATTCAAGTTATCCGAATTCGAGATATCGAAGTTCAACTGTACCTGGTAATGACAGATTCGTTAAAAAAACGACGTTGTCTTTCTTAGTTCACCACGCACAATGTGTCAAGGTGAGCTATTGGAACGCTCTGTATCCATTGTCAGTCGTCGTCCGTCGCCACTAAATTGGAATGATCATCTTTGAAAGTTGCAGACTATATAAATCTCGACCCATTGCATAAGTAGATCACATGAGCTAAACAGATTATGTGCACCGGTCGAAGTCTATGTACACAGCAGACCTTCTGTATTTGGATTTATACACACGTCCGCCATTGTTGTTGGAACACAATTAACCCTTTCCTCCATAAATATGCCTATGTAAGAGTCATTTCTTGAAACCATTGTGATAAATAGAGCATTTGCTCCATAGGAGCAAATGCTCTTTTTATCACAATGGTTTCATAACTACACGATTCTAACATTTTCCTTTTCTCTAGTAAGTGCTCCTTTTCGGTAGACTTATTCAAAGAGGCTGTGTCTAAAAATAGCATATGAGGTAATGGGTTAAACATTCGTATAAACTCATTTGCAAATAGAATAGACGTATATTAGACGGCTCATGTAGAAGCAATCTGATCAGGGTCTGCTCTGTTTCCTTACGGAATAATACAAATCTATATGGCACCGTGCAGCACAGTTAGATCTACTACCACAGCAGCAAAGTTTTCATATGTTTACATGCTATTATAGCAATCATCTCATTAATATTCATGATTTCATTATTTCTTGCATTGCTATTGATAAGGCAAATGATTAAATCATATAAGCATTAATTTATAGTAGTGCCCCTCTAATGCGACCACTTAACCCTTCGCTTGCTGAATTTAAAATACATTTCTCCTTTCTTACACATGTCCTGTTGTATAATTACATATATCTTCACTGTGTACTTGTAAGTATTTCGCTGTGCAATCACTGCTGTGGAGTGCACTGGTTGCACAATCAACTTATAAATAGTGCAGACCCTGATGAGACAGTTCCTGCAGGAGCTCTCTCATCTGGGTCTTCACTATTTACAGGTAGGTACATGTATATTGACGTGAATAGCAAGCGAAGGGTTAATATTTAGCCTGTTATGGGCGGATGCGTGAATACATATACAAACAGTTTGGATCCAGATGAGACGTCGAGTAACTCGGGGTCTCATCAGGATCCAGACTGTTTATAAACCTGGTTGCATTTTGGTAGACAGAATGATTATAGCTTGAATTTTGAAAATGTAGTAAGTGAAAAAATCGGTAAAATAATAGCCCAGCAGGCTAAAGGTTAATAAATAAATATGGATGTCTTTTAAAGTAGGTTAAAAGTAATGTAGAAAGATCCTATATGAGCTAGCTCGATTTGTATTATTTTGCCTTGGATCGTTCTGGTGGTTGCATTTATATGAGGGGTTCTATACATAACTTATAACCTGGTAGTAGATCTACATAGTCTAGAAATAACTATTCAAGCGTTATGTTCAAATGATTTATCACTCTGTTCACCTCATCTCTGATAATGTTTGTCAATGTAACCATTCGTTCACACTGTCCTAGGGGCTCTAGAGGCCCATGTACACCATTATAGGATTCACGAGGACTTCGGTAATGATGCAGGGTCACTTTTTCAGCATTCGCCTTTGCCCTGTAAATATATACATGTATTGATAATCCTTTACTCCATAAAATGGTCATAGATGACGTAATATGTGACGTCATAATTTTTAATATGCATTTCTACGTATTTGCAAACAGAGTAGAGCCAGTATACCAAAATCAGACGGCTCATATAGCAGCCGTCTGATCAGGGTCTGCTCTGTTTGCTTTCTCTTCATGACCAACAATTGCCGAAGTCCATATCTTATTATAAACATTAACCATTTCCCTCATATTTAAACGTGTTTTCACGCATCTGCAAACAGAGAAGACCCAGATCAGACGGCTCCTACAGGGTCTGCTCTGTTTGCTAATAGAGATCGATAGATATCTTTCTATACTTTATAAAATAGCTACGATGTTCCAACTTCCATACTTCATTATAACTTTTTTGTCCATGAATATTAATTTCGTATGTATTGAAATTTGGAATACACATAGAACAGGGAAAGGATTAAACTAGATGTAATTAATATTCATGTAATTCTTACATACATGTAGATATTCATGGAGTAAAAGGATAACGTTGTAGAATAAGTCTGACCCTTTCTCTGTTGCATATTCATGTAAGAAATAATGACGTCATGAATATTGATAAGATTATTTAGTATAATGGCATATGGACACAGGGCATGTTAGCGCAGACAGAAGCTGTAGAATCATATCTATATTACACCATACGCAAACAGAGCAGACCCTGATCTGACGGCTCTTATATAGGAGACGTCTGATCTGGATCTACTCGGTTTGCAGATGTGTAAAAATGCGCACATATAAGGGAAAGGATTAACATTGCTAACAGTGTGGAAATAGTTGAGACTCTGGGTCAGCGGGTTTCAAACTGTTTTCATTCTCAAAAACAATTTTGAGAAACAAAATAGAAGACCGATGAAGATTTATGATATAGAAACCATGTTTTGCACACTGATGATCAATATCGTTAATTTTTTAAGTGGTCACCTTAGAACAGTTCTAAATATACTATATATTTCATATACATTTTTGTATGTCTTGGCCATATTTGACTAACTTATTTTGTAAATGGCCAAAGACAATGTGTTTGCCGAGTTGCTAATAATAAAACTGAACTGAATTGATATTTAACTGAGAGTTACTTGCTGATATCTATAATCTTGTTCTTTTTTATTATATCTAAATGTACATGCATGTGATAGATAGACTCTATATGAAAACGTAAAAGCTGAGCAAAGAACGATAGACAGTTCTAAACTCATTCATGCCCGGCATTCATAAAAAATAAAATAGGGATACAGTGAAGACCAAGATCAGGGTCCATGCTTATAAAGCTTTTAGTTGAGTCTGAGTTTCGTTCTCAATCTTTTGATTGGTCAAATTTGAGTTCTCAAACTTTTGATTGGTCAGATTTGAGCCAAAGGCTCAAATCTGACCAATCACAAACTTGAGAACGGACTCAGACTCAACTAAACGTTTTATAAGCATGGACCCTGATAACACCTGTATAATCACTTTGATCAGGGTCTTCTTTGCTTGCTTCACAGGGTAATTCCCAACGATAACATCGACAGGAAAACCCGTCAAGTGAAACTTAAACCGCAGTTTTTAATAGTATGTGGCGTTGGCCAATCAGAGTTGGTTATTCAGGTTTTTTCTTTTTCGTGAAGACTAGATTATTGCCGCCAAAATGAAACTGCGGTTTAAATCGGTTAGACTGCCAATGACCAAGACTTGCCATAGGAGCCGTCTGGTCAGGGCCTGCTCTGTTTGCTTATGATGTAATATACTACGTTTTTCCCTGGCCTAAAACAATTCCTGTGTTAAAGTGATATCAGATCTAGAGCAATGGAGGGTATTACCGACACCATAAGAGACAAATTGTATAACACATTAATCTGATTAATATTCATAGCGTCATTATTTTTTACATGAATAATCATGGAGGAAATGGTTGATAATACATGCATATCGTTGTAAATAAGGTGTAACATGGTGAAGAGGTTCATAATAAAGATATATAAGTGTTAACATTTTCGTTGTTGAATATTCATGTCAAAAATAATGATATCATGAATTTTAATCATACGTATATATACACATGTGTGTTTGGTACTGGCAGAAATTATAGAGTTAGACGTTTATGATTTCATAAGCACACACAGCAGACAGCTGCAACAGACGCCGTCTGAACTGGGTCTACTTTATTTGTAAAGGCATGAAAATTTATGCATTTGTATGAGGGAAAGGGTTGCGTCCTTGACCCATTACCTCATAGGCTATTCTATATCCAACCACTTTGAATAAATCTACCGAAAAGGAGCATTAACTAGAGAAAAGGAAAATTTAGAATTTTGTAGTTTGAAACCATTGTGATAAATAGAGCATTTGCTCCTATAGGAGCAAATGCTCTATTTATCACAATGGTTTCAACAGGTGACTTTTGCAGAGGCATCAAAAGGCGTCAATATGAGACAATGGGTTACTAGTATCATATCACAAATATTATTTACGGATTCCTGAGCAGAATGTATGAATACGTACTTTTTATATCCCGCTCTTTGCTTATAAGTATGTGATGATAAGGTCAAAGGTTCTACCCTATCCAGTACTACGACTGGCTTTACCCGATCGAATGTTGCAACAGAACATTGTTTGTAGTTAGCAAAATACTGGTGATGATTCGAATCCATTTCTTTCCATGACGTTAAATGAAGCTGTGATTTGATGGTAATGCCAGCCACTTCAGAATTACTTCCCAGTTCAGCTTCCTGCAATTTAGTACACATGTATTGCTGTATTTTGTACTTAAACCATTCCCTCATACTGGCACCTTTTAACGACCATGTAAAAGTAAACTTTAAAAACCATTAAGATAAGCAGAGCATTTGCTTCATATATGTTGAACTTCGATATCTCGAACTTCAAGGGACTATATAAATCAGTTCGAGCTAACAGAAGTTCGAGTTATCCGAGTTGTAATCTGGACAATTTCCCAAGTTCGTAGCTTAATGCAGGTCTACAGTAATGCTGAAAGCTCCTGCCGGAGCTTTCAGCATTACTGTAGAACTGCATTAAGCTGTGACATGTGTTTCTAGATATGCGTAGTGATTCATTTTAGAGCAATTCTGTATTGTAAGATTTTGGAAGGAAGAGTTATCCCGAAGTTCGAGTTATCCGAGTTCGAGATATCGAAGTTCAACTGTACTCTGTTTACCAGTCAAACTGTATATGAATATAAATAATCAATCAGTCCAAACTTTACATATTCGGGAACAGACTCGCTACATGCTATATTATACTTTGATAACACATATTTCTTCAACCTTTCCCCTCATACATACAAACGCTTTTTACGCCTTTGCAAACAGAGTAGACCTATACCAGACGGCTCCTATAGGGGCCATCGGGTCAGGGCTTGCTCTGTTTGTTTATGAAATTGTAATACGGTCGAACTTCGATAAGTCAAACTTCAAGGGATCGTACAAATTAGTTCGAGATAACATGTTCGAGCTATCCGATTTCTAATTTGAACGATTTGTCAAGACCACAGCTTACTACAGTCTAAAGTAATCCTGAAAGCTCCTACAGCTTTCAGCATTACTTTAGACCTGTATTAAGCTGCCACATGTGTTTCTAGATATTTGTAGCGATACATCTTAGAGCAATTCTGTAGTGGAAGGACTGGACTTTTGTTCGAGTTATCCCGAATTTCGAGTTATCCGAGTTCGAGATATCAAAGTTTAACTGTACATATGAATCAACATTGTCTATACCAACACTAATCAAAGCACTGAAAGTGCTGTTAGCAAGGGGCTTTTAGCATAGACGGTTATGTATTGGTATTACAAAGTGCTGTTTTCTTTCCAAGTATTTCTGTTGAAGGTTTCGTGCAAAAGTGCTATAACTTCACCACTAAAGTGAAGATGTTACAATAGTTTTGCACCAAATCCGTTATGATGTGATAATGTGTATATAAAGGTTTGTTCATTTGGTTACACCATAGAGATTGTTGAATAAGTTATTGTTATTGAGTTATTGAAGAATTTGAAGAATAACCTGGTAAGGCATGCTTATCCTGAACTCTGAGTAGAGGAATAAAATAAGTACAAGACAGTTGCATTTTGTGTAAAACATTTATTGGAAAAGTTCAGGGAAAACACCATGATAAAAGTCTTCATGCATAAAGCCCTTAGCAGCATTTGAATGTGTATGTAGTGACCAGTACTGTTTGCGTTTTAACCCTTTCAACACTTAGTAGCTATTGTGGGTTTTTATGTTGTCTTGTAGATCTTTTTGTCACCAACTCATGAACCAGTGTACAACTGTACATGGAATTTGGGGTATTTAACAGATACTGTTTTAAATTAGCAAACAGTGCAGAATCTGATTAGATGGTTGCTTTAGGAGCCTTCTGATCTGGGTTTACACTGTTTGAAACAGTAATGAGTACATAAAAACAGGTCCATAGTGCTAAAAGAGTACATGGCAGACAAATTCAGAAATGCAAAGTTCCTGTTGACTCGTGTGTTATTCAGTATGTGTATGTCTGAAATGTCAAACAGGTTTTAACAAACCAATTGCAGCTACTAGAATGTAGCTGTTACTGTCTGTAGCAAATAAGCAAAACAAAAATATTATGCTCATTAAGGTTTGAAACATCAGATCAAAACAATAAAATTTGAACCAAATATATTTGACAATATCTGTACATGTAACTCATTACCACATATTGGCACCTCTTAATGGATCTATAAATGTCATGTTTTGAAACCAATGTGATAAAAAGAGCATTTGATCTATTTATCACATTGGTTTCAAAACCACACAATTCTAAAATTTCCTTGCTCCTTGTCAGTAGATTTATGGTATTCAACAGGTTGGGTTAAAAATAGCCTATGAGGGAATTGGTTAACATGGAATAGTAACAGTAAACCCTGAGCAGACGGCTTCTACTTAGTTGCAAATGTGTCAAAAGTTGCCCCTATGAGAAAATGTGTTGATTCATGAATATTAATCTAAGACATTATATGACATTATGAATAACAATTTGATAAAACCTTCACTGCATGAACAATCGTGCAAAAAGTAGCGACACCATGAATAACTGATTTTTACATTGGCACATGTACATATGAATTGTTGGCCTTGGTAGAAACAGTAGATTTAAAGTATTGTTAATTCATATGCAAGCAGAGCAGACCCTGATCAAATGGCTGCTACAGGAGCCATCTGATCTCAGTCTACTCTTGTTTGCAAAGGAGTAGAAAGGCTTGTTTATAGAGTAAAGGATTTATTTTTATAATGGTCTGTGAGCACAGGAACAATTTTGGCAGATACTACAGAATGAATTAAAGCTTATTCCATAAGCAAATAATATAGGTCATTATAATAATAAGCAAATTATATAGGTCCTGACCAAAATGTTTCTACAGGAACTGTATGATCCGGGTCTACTATATTTAAGACTTTCCCTCATATAAACGTCTTTTCATGCATTACGTAGAATAGACCCAGATCAGACAATTCCTATAGGAGATCTCTGATCAGAGTTTGCTCTGTTTGCTTTTTGACATGATATACATCTGATTCTACAGTTTTTTTTAAAGCAAACAATTCTCTTGAAAGGTTTACATGATCAAAATTGTGCTAATAAATATTCATGTTGTCATTTTAGCATAGAAACTAAAGAAACAGATCTATTAAATTCCATTAGCAGACTCAGAGCTGATGGTTCCTTAAGAGGCCATCTGATCTAGGTCTACTTTGTAAGTGAGTGAAAATGTGTTTAAAAAGACCCTGAACAAAAAGCTTCTACAGGAACTTCTGATCTGGGTCTACTCTGTTTAACCCTTTCCCTCATATCAATGCATGTTCACACAATATGCAAATGGAGTTCTATAGAAGACGTCTGACTGATCATGATCTGTTCTGTTTGCTATTGACATGATATAGATCTAATTGCATGATTAAAACTATTCATGATGTCATTATTTTTTATATGAATACTGTAAAAAGGGTTAAAAGGTATATACAAAGGTATATCCAGTAAATGGCTAAAGTAAACACTATCCATGACGTATATTGTAATTTCTTTTCTATATAAGTGACACACAGCTTTGATTGGGACGAGAGTCTGGGATGTTCAGTGTCTTCATTCGGAATCCATGATGTTACAGATTTACGTCGAGTCAATTAGCAAAAGAATGATAAATGTATCTGTTGGGGACAAATCCTGTATACTGGTCAAGGCTGTCCAGGAAGGTGTCCCTTATCCTTTAAACACAGTAGCTTGAAATTATCCCCTGCTGTCTGTTCCCACATTGCATAGCCAGAATGCCTCATGGCTCTGGTATAGTATTCTGCTCCCATGCATGTCTGTGATATGCCTGGACCAATGCCAAAAGTTCTGGGTCAAGGTAAAGTCTATCCATTTGCTAAAACAACAAGAGTGCCAGTGGACACAATATACGCCCGTCGGGGTCTTGTTCAACATTAACTGGGGTTAACGTATTTGCTGAACTCAAAATCTAAGCCCAATTTTGCGACCAAGTTTCAAGGTTGTAAATAGGCATACTTTAACAAAAAACCTTAACCAAAAATTCTAAATTGAAAAGTGCCATAATTGTGTCTAAATGCTTGACAGAGTTGCATTGTATTTACTCTTGCCTACAGATGAAGCTTCTGATGGTGAACAAATGTTTCAAGTTTAAAAGCTTTATCTGAAAGGGTTATGTTAATAAGTGGACTTTAACCAAAACCTTAACCCAAAATTCCAAGCTAAAAAGCGTCATAATCATGTCAAAATGTTAGACAGAGTTATGTACTCTTGCCTACAGGTGAAGCTTGTGATGGTGAACAAGTGCTCCAAGTTTAAAAGCTTTATCTCAAAGGGTTATGTAAATAAGTGGACTTTAACCAAAACCGTAACAAAAAATTCTAAGTTAAAAAGGGGTATAATTCGGTCAAAATGCTTGACAGAGTTATTTTCTCTTGCCTACAGGTGAAGGTTGTGACGGTGAACAAGTGTTCCAAGTTTAAAACCTTTATCTCAAAGGGTTATGTAAATAAATGGACTTTAACAAAGCCTTAACCAAAAATTCTAAGTTAAAAAGGGGCATAATTCGGTCAAAATGCTTGACAGAGTTATTTACTCTTGCCTACAGGAGAAGGTTGTGACGGTGAACAAGTGTTCCAAGTTTCAAAGCTTTATCTCAAAGTGTTATGTAAATAAATGGACTTTAATAAAGCCTTAACCAAAAATTCTAAGTTAAAAAGGGGCATAATTCAGTCAAAATGCTTGACAGAGTTATTTACTCTTGCCTACAGGTGAAGGTTGTGATGGTGAACAAGTGTTCCAAGTTCCAAAGCTTTATCTCAAAGTGTTATGTAGATAAGTGGACTTGTTCCACATAAATTGAGGTTAACATTTTTGGTTAACGCAAATGCTAAACGCAAATTCTAAGTCCAATTAAGCGACATTGACCTTGGATAAACGAGCCGAGACTTGGCAGGCTACTGTAGCATGTCTAGATAAACATTATGATTAAATTTGGGAAGGATCCACCAAGCGGAACTTGAGTTAGAGATGTTACAGAAAGACAGACCGGTTAAATGTTTTGCTAAACGAAAATTCTAAGTCCAATTGTGTGACCTTGACCTTGGATAAACAAACCGGGACTTGGCAGGCAACTGTAGAATGTCTAGATAAACATTGTGTTAAAATTTGAGAAGGATCCACCAAGCGGAACTTGAGTTAGAGATGTTACAGACGTACAGACGTACAGACAACCAGACAGCGCTATTCCATAATATGTCCCGTTTTTTCAAACGGGCGTATAAAAAGGACATGCAGTGATTATGTCCCTAAAATCAGCTACTGACTATTTAACCCTTCCTCTGTTCAATATCCATGTAAAACTAATGATATCATGAATAGTTATTAGCTGATTGTTTTATAATGGCATATGCATATAGTTTATCGGGTACTGGTAGAAACTATAGTCAAATCTATTATGATATCATAAGCACACAGCAGACCATGACCAGATGACTCCTGTAGGAGCCATATCTGACTGGTCTACTTTGTTGACAAATGTGTGAAAAAATCACATATAGGAAGGACAGGATTAACGCTATTGGCAAACTTTTTTGGACAATTTGGATACAGATACAGGACAGTTTGGATACAGTTACAGAATAAAGTAACTAAACAACATATTTGGATCAAAACTGTTAATTGCTCAAACATGGTTGATTGGAAAGTAACTGTATAAAATGATTTTTTTTATCATTCTTTGATCATTCTTCTCAGTTGCCTTTTCAAATACCAGTACACATTGCATAAAAAAATTCTTGATAAAAATGAAGTTATTATCTGCTGACTGCACACTATGTCTACAATAACAACCCTCTGAATGCACCATGTCTGCATTGTTTTGTCACCAAATTACATAGTTTATGTTTGTTGATGCATTACTGCAATTACATGTGTATAACATGGAAAACTACAATGTGTTTTACAGACAACTGCAATTTCATATTATTGGATAGAGACACAACACTGTTGCATATTTTGCACACACACAAAAAAAAGAAAAAAGTGTAGTTATTATTAGTTCTGATGAAGCTTTGGACAGTCTGATGTAGACCCAGTTTTAATCATTTCCCTGTGGTATAAACTCATGTAAGAAATAATGACATCATGAATATTAATTCTTTATAATGGCATATGAACACATGAATATTAAGCTCGATCATGCAGAAGCTGTAGAATAAGATCTATATTACACCATAAGCAAACAAGCAGACCCTGATCAGACGGCTTCTAGGAGATGGCCGATCTGGGTCGGTTACCAGTCGTTTCGCCCCCTGGACGTTTCGCACCTGGTCGTTTCGCTCCGAATAGGGATCCTGGTCGTTTAACCCCCCATACCCTGGTCGTTTCGCTCCGAATAGGGATCCTGGTCGTTTCAACCCCCCCCCCCACCCCCCATGCCCTGGTCGTTTCGCCCCCTAAAAATAATACTTACGAAATGCAATTTTCCAATAATTTAAAACTCAAAAAAGTCCCATTTTTTAGTTTCAGAATTGCCTGATCTGGGTCTGCTCTGTTTGCAAATGCGTGAAAACACGTTCATATGAGGGAAAGGGTTAAGAACAGGGAAAGGGTTACTAACTTCTAGTATCAGTATAAGTGTAACTCCAGTATATATATACATTAATTGGGTGATTCTTCAAAAATTTGTAATTTTGCCTACAAATTTTTCAAAAACATTTTGCTCATAAAACCGTTTGCTTAACACGTATACCATAACTATGAACTGTCTTTGACTTATAAAGAGTAATGTCCGTGCTGATTGTTCAATAGAAAATTATTTTTTTACATTTTATAAATTGCCAATGACCTGAAAATGTCATTACCGCAACGATGTATAATTGGACCTCGTTTTATCTTAATATTTAGTTAAAGGGTGTTTATCGTTCATGATGTGTGTAAATTATGAATATGAATAACGTAATTCTGTTTCTTTTAGTAATACATCTTGCAAAATCAAAAATTGTCTCTTAAGGTGATGGAAACAGCTAATTTTTAAGATTTTGATGTATCGAAATTGTCTCCAAAGTGTTACTAAATTTCTTTTAATTAACTAAAAGCATGCTTTATACTAGCTTTAGGACTAATTTATCGTAAAAGTATACAGTTCAAACATTTCCATTGCTCAACTTTTAAAAATGGCAAAAAATGCCAAAAAATGAATGAAAAACGTTTCGGTAATGACGTTTCGGTAATGACGTTGCGGTAATGACAGCAAAAAGTAAAGCCAAATGGTACTGAATTTATTCAGAAATATTATTTATTTTGTTTTTGGGTGCAAGTTAAAGTCGTATTTTCACAAAATAGTTGTAAGATACCAAAATAATTAAGGGTTATGTCAGTACCGAAACACAGGCCGTTTCGGTAATGACCGTTTCGGTAATGACAATTTTGTTTATTTTTCATAATTTCAGGCATTTACCCAGTACATGTTTCAATTATTTTATGCATTTAAGCATCGTGTACACACAGCGTATACGACAAGATCTGTTAACATGAATTTATAGTTCAGCTTGCCTGGTTTGAGGGCGTTTCGGTGCTGACGGCCTAAAAACATAATCAATAGAAATAGATGTTTGGGAGGCCATTTCTTATAATAGAACTGGGATTGCTAATTCGAAGTGTACCCTATAATGACTGCATGGGGAAAACCTTCTGATGACGTCAGAAGGGATTTCCCTTAATTTCAAGATAAAATAGGTACAGGCTAAAACACCATACCGTTTCGGTACTGACAGGAAATCGAGGGACAAAAATCAGCAGCTGAAAAAAGCCACTAAAGATTAAACTAACAGCTATATTTTGTATTCATTCATTCTATGATAATATAATGACATTATCAATAGAGAAAAATTCTCAAATTTATGATGATTTAAGGTCAAGATATCTCATTCTATTATGTGTTGTATCATGAGGGACATGGGAATTTTGCACCCCCTTTCATATTTCAAACTCGATTCCAAGAAAATGAACATAAATTCTCACTGGTTATCACTATATTCTCACTAAGGTATGTCATATTAACTAGGCAAAGATAAAATATTCTTATAAAAGTAAATTTTTATGACTTTTAAATCATGTGAAAGGTGAGGGACAGCATATTACACATTTTTGAAGAATCACCCAATTAAGAGTTACACGTGTGACATGGTTTGTTAATAACCTGAGATAATTACAAGCTGTCAACATATACTCTTTACATTAATTAAGAGTTACACGTGTCACATAGTTTGCTAACATCCTGAGATAATTACAAGCATCCTGAGATAATGACAGTTCATGCCCAAGTCAAAATGCAACAATTCAACAGTTTGAAATTTGGGCTTGGAAAACTCTTAAACAGGTTTCATAAGTTCAGAAAAATAGTTTGGATCCTAATCAAATACCATTTGTTGGCTGGTTATTTTGTATGTATTATTCGGATGTTTAGCAAACAGGGTAGACCCAGACCAGACAGCTGGTAGGATCTTCTTTGATCTGGGTCTGCACTGTATAAATTTAGAATTTTGTTGATTTGATTCTCTAGTTTCTAATGGTTGAACTTTTGACAAAATATACAACAGGGAAAGGGTTATTCTCAGAAGCCAGGTTGCTAACATATTATATATGGTGGGAAAAACGACCAGGTGAGCGAAACGACCAGGTACAAAACGTCCTGGGGACGAAACGTCCAGGGCGCGAACTGGTTAGTGGGCGAAACGTCTGGTCACCTACGGGTCTACTCTGTTTGCAGAGAAAAATACTGACAGTGACACCTTGTATAGGTGTATTTTAGACAAATAATTGTTTGCCTAAACTAAAGACTAGTGGAGGAGGTTGATGTAGACTGGAACTGCTAAACTTGGTATTGTAGTGGTTCTTGTGTGTGGAGCTTGTATAGCAGTCCGAGTAGTTCGCTAAGGTGATATCGAGCTACTTTCGGTTTTAACGATATCCCAGCAGACGGCAACCATCACAAAATTAGTATGCTGTCTTACAGCTCGTTGATGAGACTAGCAGTCCGGGTAGCTCAGTTCATAGAGCTATCGCCCTGTAGTGAGGGGTCGTGGGTTCAAGTCCTGCCCCAGGCTGCACTTTTCCTCCTGTTACTTCAGTATGTTTACTGCTTTGATCTCTACTTGAGATACTTCAAATTGTTATGAATTCATCTTTTTCCCGAACCCTATTTATATAGCTGTGACCCATTTTATGTGTACAGTGAAAAAGTAAAAAGAAACAACCTGAACACTTTCTGTCCATAAGCTAATTCATACACATCTTTTGTGAAACATGTTTGGCCAGTAAAACAATCATTTTCATCCAAAGAAAATCAACTGATATTTTTAGTGCTTTTTGACCACATACTTACCTTCAACTGAGTTTGCTCCTTCAACTGAGTTTGCTTCTCATCGAATTGACTTCTGTTTCTGTTTCTCCGTAGTCTGAAGCTGCTCTCAATTTCAACGTCCTCTACTGACCAAAGACCTATGATGTAAGATGTCAGACATATAAAATTATTACGAGACGCCGGTATATATTCTGCTAAAACTTCTTATGTGCATAATAATCCCTGTAACAGTTAGCATGCAGACAAATCACTTGTGTTGCCCATTTTGCTCTAGAAAAAATGGAATAATATTAAATTTCTTAAAATTCATCTATTTATAAGCATAGTTATTGTTATCTTAGCTTGTTAAAAGTCATTATTTCAACCTTTGCCTTGTGGATTTGAAACATATCGACTGAGTAACATTACTGTGTAGTGTGTACCTCTCTGGTGACTCGAAAAAAAATAGTCGTACTTTTTATCGATTTATGCGCGATTTACAGTTTTACTGTGCAACAGTATTCAAATTAAATTTAAGAATACACAGTCCAAGTGAAATAATTAAAAGCAGAGTGAAACGGTAATCAAAATTTAAACGATTCTTACCTGGTTTATCGACACAGTCCGAGATCACGTGATAAGTTGCAAATTTTCCCGTGACATCACAAGTCTCTAAATTTAAACCTACTTTCGTTTTCGTCAATTTAACACGAACACTTATGTTTGAAACTTTTTAAGATCAGTTTCTTTCAAATGAAATGGACACTCTATCACAAACACCAAAGGGTCATTTTTATCTAACGTCTTCCAGGGAATTTAATGAAGTTTGCATCTCACATAACCCATTACTATGGCCAATTCCTATATGGATTCGTGGTACCGTACCTATATCGATTCGTGCATTGTTTAATCACGTAGCTTTCTCAATCCGTGACCTAGTTTTTGTCAATAGCCTCAATGAAAATGGTGCGTTAATATGGAAAACGCCATTACTCCAGCAATGGTTACATTTAGTTTTCTTCTAATAATCATAAATTTCAAAATAATCATTGTTAATGAATTTTTATCGGAACGAATTTAGTCCCGCAAAAAATCCCGCAACATGATTTTTCTTACTCGGAATGCTAATTTGATACTGACCAATCAGTAGGAATTAGGTCAAATTTTCGTAGCAAGTAAAATTTACACTTTTGATGATTTGTTTCTGAAAATTTATTATTTCAAGATGAATAAATGTTTAAAAATATTAATATACAACTAAAAAGACTTAGACTGCACAACTGTCATACACATAATATAATTTAAAAATGAATCGCCAGGAATAGAGCATATAGGCTATTTTTAGACTCAATTTCTGTGAATGAATCTACTGAGAGTGAGGGTCTTTCAGAACTATCATGCTCATGTCACGCAGTGGTCATTAGCTCTATCCGTGGACAAAAAACAGATTCTTCCGCAAAATTGTTCTTCCTGCAAATCTCAGAAAAAACTTTTCATAAAATAATCATATACTGCCCTACAATATACTTTCGAAGAAACATCCACGGTGATCAGGGTCAATAGAATTCATATTCTGTGCGAACACAGACGAACTATTTCGTCGATGTTAATCGGTTTTCCCATCAACGCATTGCGATTTTCCAAGTTGGCCTAACAATATCAAGGGGCGGCAGGCCCCTTGCTAAAAAGCGTGTGTACAAAATAATGCTGTTATAAAAATCAGCTAATAGGTGTGCATCATGTCAATATTTCTCACATGAATATTTAACAAGGTAAGTGTTATTACACATACAATACAGTTGAACTTCGATATTTCAAACTCGGATAACTCGAACTTCGGGATAACTCGAACAAAAACTTAAGTCCTTCCAAAACTTACGATATAGAATTGCTCTAAAACGTATTAGTACAGATATCTACAAACACATGTGACAGCTTAATACATGTGTAAAGTAATGCTGAAAGCTCCTGCAGGAACTTTCAGCATTACTTTAGATCTGTACTAAGCTCTGTGGTCCTGATATATTGTTCATATTAGAAATCGGATGACTTGAACTTCTGTTATCTAGAACTAATTTGTATAGTCCCTTGAATTTCGAGTTACCGAAGTTCAACTGTACCTTAGAACAGTTTTGTTGCACATTTCCTAAAAGCAATATTCACAAGAGACTAGTAGACCAGAGGATAGCAATCTTACATAGTGTTATACAGTAAAAACTCTCTACACCGGAAGTTAAAATTACCATTGAGATATAATTCAATATCACATATCCTGCTAGGAGCGATCTGAGTCCATGCTTATAAAACGTTTAGTTGAGTCTGAATTCGTTCTCAAGTTTTTGATTGGTCAGATTTGAGCCTTTGGCTCAAATCTGACCAATCAAAAGCTTGATAACTCAAATCTGACCAATCAAAAGCTTGAGAATGAAACTCAGACTCAACTAAAAGCTTTATAAGCAGGGACCCAGATCATATTCCGTTTGTCAATGCGTCAAAAGGCGGCTCTATCAGAAACAGGATTTTGAGATTGTTTCTCGATTGCTCAATGTGGGTTTTTTTAAAAAAAACCCACACCAATATTTGAACAACAGATAGAACTCGGTAGTATTCCTGGTTATAAGATAAGTCGAATCGTTTCATAGTAAGATACTTACGAGGAACTTTTTCAAGACGTCCCTCTCTAACGTTGTTTTAGGGAGGATTATTTCATCCTTATCCAGAACAGCCATGTACTTAAACCCACCCAGTCTAAGCTCACAATCTCGTATACAGAGGCGTCCGTCTGCCCATGCCTGTCTAGTTTTATCCTCGAGTGTCCGTGGCTCTGTATCTGTGAACATGTCAAAGACAGGACTGACATAGCAAAATCTAGCATTTCTTAAGCTTCTGCACTGTGAATAACTGTCGCTGCAAATAGTATCGTCTGCTTCATTTCTAAAAATACTCTTTTCATCCATATCTTTTCAAAAGATAATGTCAGAATGATAAAGCGTTTTGATCCTGACGAGTTTCCTGCATGATATCACCCTGCATTAACCCATTACCTCATAGGCTATTTTTAGATACAACCTCTTTGAATAAATCTACCGAAAAGGAGCATTAACTAGAGAAAAGGAAAATTTTAGAATTGTTTAGTTTGAAACCATTGTGATAAATAGAGCATTTGCTCATATAGGAGCAAATGTTCTATTTATCACAATGGTTTCACAAAGTGACTTTTATAGAGTCGTCAAAAGTCGTCAATATGAGGGAATGGGTTAAGCTGCCACCTGCCTAAATGTATATAAATCTTCTATACTAGAATTCCGGTAAAGATGGGGTTTACTGTAAGTGAAACGGCAGACACTGATCAGACAACTTTAACAACTATACTATTTTCGTTTACAATCTTCTTTAACCTATTTGTGCCATGTGTCCCTTAACCCTTTCCTCCATAAAAACGCCTTTCTACGCCTCTATAAAAATCACCTATTGAACCCATTGAGTTAAATAGAGCAAATGCTATATTTATCACAATGGTTTCAAACTACAAAATTCTAAAATGTTCCTTTTCTCTAGTTAAAGCTCCTTTTCGGTAGATTTATTCAAAGTGGTTGGATCTAATAATAGCCAATGGATGGAATGGGTTAAAAGGGACATAGACAAACAATGTAATCTCAGCTCAGAGGAATCCTGAATGATCCCTCTCATTTGGGTCTGCACTGTTTGTTGGATCCACCACTGTCAATGGCTTACGAGGGTATTCCAATTGGAATTTGAGTAAATAATTTAGATTTTTAAATCAGGTGGCTGCTTAATACAGGGTGAAAGTCATGCCAAAAAGGGATCTTTCTGCATGCTACCACTTTGCATTAAGCTGTCACCTGTCTAACAGCCTTGCATTGATACCAAGTCAAATATAACGTCCAGTTTAGAGGGGTTTTACATTATATTTCTACATAACAAGGTTATGAAACTGTCTAAATTCATTCTCAGATATCTGATTGGTTTGATGCTTGATAATGAACTCAAGCAAAATGTTTTGTAACGTACAGTATCGTCAACCATTCAGTCAGTAGCCGCACAGACTGTTGCTTAACTTTGCAACATTTCCAAGCACTTAAACCACATCACCAAAGAGCTAACTCCCTGGCAAGGAGAGTTTATAGTGCTTATATATCTAACAGCATCGCTGTTACATTACTTTCCCCTCCGAGAACTCCCGACCCGAGATTTGGCCTGGGAAATAGCCGTGGGTAAGGCAATTCCAGTCAGTCCGGCAATAGTCTTCATCCCACCGCTGCTACCAATTGTAATGTGCAGCATTGGCAATACCGGGCGGTCACCCATCCAGCCAGTAGTCGCATAGACTGTTGCTTAACTTTGCAACATTTCCAAGCACTTAAACCACGTCGTCAAAGATCTAGCTCCCTGGCAATGAGAGTTTACACTGCTTATATACCTAACAGCATCGCTGTTACAGTTTAATAACATTGGCGTCTAATCGTGCTGGTACTCATTAGAATCGCCTCTCGAAGTTCGGACTTCAGAGAGAAATAAAAACAATAGATATATCAGTAACCCGTTTATTCCTTTCAATGTTCTATGTGTATTCCAACTTTCAATACCTACTGAATATTCATGGATAAAATACAACACAATATGGAAGGCAGAACATTGTAGCCATTTTAGAAAGCACAGAAGCATATCTTTAAAATAAGACTTACCTGTCATCGGTATGTCAAAAGGGATTATCCAGGCAAGGTCGATCTCCTCGTAGTACTTGAAAACTTTAATTGCTTCATTATTGATATCTGCGAGGTGTAGATGTACCAAGACTTTGTCCACTCCAAGAAAACGCTGCATTTCGAACCACTCTATCAACGAAAGCAGTTTCGGACTCCCGTAGGCTACCTTCGAACAAATTGCAATGCTAGAACTACTTTCAAGTTTCGGAAAGAATGGTCTGAGATAGGAAGCCGCTCCACCCGGACACATAGTGGTGTTGATTGTTATTGTAATGCCATAAATATCACTTGGAGGCGACTGCAGGGGGCAAATATATGCTTTAATGCCCAAAGCAACCATAGCATAGTCTTTATTAGGGTTAATAAGGGAGAGCGTGTTTGTTAAACTCCAGTTGCGGTGCATAAAACAGCACCGTGTAATTGGTTTGGTGACAGTTTTGTGTTCCCACGAAGGAATGATGACGTGATCCGTTATGTTATTGGTATAACTGTTAGCCCCGTCTGTATCATAACTGCGCTGTCTTGTACCAATGGCTGAGAACATAAATACATTATATCCATATACTTTAAGAAAATATTGAATAGTTTTATGAGATATTGGTAGGCTGGTTGTCGTGTCCCATATTGCAGCTTGGTAAAATCTTGGTCCTCGTGAGATATATGTCACGGATGAGTGAGGGAGCTGAAAATATAGAAATCATATGTAATCACATGTGTATACGCGACGTCAACTTTCGTCATATACAGTAAACATATTGGGGAGATTGAAACTTTTCATATCTTAAAAACATCTGACCATTTGTCGGACGACTTGAGCTCTTACCATATAATAAATATCACACGCACAGTTTGTTGAGTACACAGTGGCAACTTGGATATTTTTTGCTTGAGTCTGAGATCATTCTCTAACATCTGATTGGCAAGGTACTTGATAATGATCTCAGATTCAGAAGTTTTATAAACTTGGACCAATATTTAGCGATCAGCAGACATTAATTCACTGTTTCAAGTCCTCTTTCTTGCACAGATGATACTGAAATCTTACAAATATAATTTCGACCGTGAAAGCGTGACATTTGTCATTTGCACAAAGCAGATCTATGCGCCACTGTAGGTACTGTTACAACTATATCGAGAAAAAAAAGAAAACTTTGCTATACCAATAGTACTTATTACAGAAAAATACTGTATTGTTGACTGGAAGAACTCTGAGTAACATTAGGCGTATCTTGAAACCACATTACCCTATACTAGCGGCTCCTTTCTGTTTAACCCATTACCCCATAGGCTATGTTTAGATAAACCTCTTTGAATTAATCTACCGAAAAGGAGCATTAATAAGATAAAAGGAAAATTTTAGAATTTTGGAGTTTGAAACCATTTTGATAAATAGAGCATTTGCTCTTATAAGAGCAAATGCTCTATTTATCACAATGGTTTCACAAATTGACTTTTACAGAACTTTCTGTGATATGGAATATTTTTGCAGGTAGGTGTCGACTAACAAAATATGTGCAAACAGAGTGAAATGAATGGTTACTATGGAAACAGTTAAAAAGTTACTTAGAGTTATAAGTTTTTGGTCTTCAAATTTGAAATTTTGTTTTCTGAGGAATTTTTCATCATGTTAAACTGCATTTGAAGTTGTTTTTTTATATTTTTAGGATAAAAAGTGAATAGTTTACATTATTTACGTTATTTCTATATTGTTTTTACTATTTTTAATGTTCTCATTAATATTCATGAGTATGCAAATACGGGAATTAAAAAAACCAGCTGGAAATAAAAGCACAATGTCCTATCTCCAAGTTGGTACCAGTTTTATAGGTTTAGGACAAAACTGGCTGTGATATAGACGATTTTGCAGGTACGTGCTATCATTACGAAAACTGAGGTGTTGCCATGGAAACGGTGAAAACGGTACTTAAAATTAATGCTTTGGTCCTCAAATTGGATATTTTATTTTCTTGGGGGTTTGTCATCATGTAAAACTGCATTGAAGTTATTATCTGATGTTTGTAGGATAAAAAAAATGAAAGGTTTACGTTATTTCTATATATTTTTTAAATATTTTTAATGTTCTCATTAATATTCATGGGTATGCAAATAAGGTAATTACTAATAAAAGCACAACGTCTTATCTTCCATTCGCGATTCTGATTCAGGAGACTTTTCTGAACATTTTGGTATCCATGAAAAAAGTCTAAGGGCGGGGTGTGCACGGTAGATCCCATTGGCTCCTTGAGCATAAGGAGTGGTCACAGTATATGGTTTGGTGGAGAAATAAAGGAGCTATTCTTGAAAATGCTTTTATTTACCCATCTTATCTGAATATCTGAATAGCTGTAGTAGTGAAAGTAGAAAAAACATTACCAAAAATATAATTTTACACGTTCTAAATGAAAAATGATAAAAAAAAATACAAAAAATAAAGAAAGAAAAAGATACATTATATAAAAATCAACAATATATAAATGAATTAATGAATGATTGAATGGAATGAAAGAATGGATAAATAAATAATTTGAAGAATGAGAGAAAAAATAAAGAATGGATGACATAATTAAATAATGAATGAATGATCAGATGAAGAATGAAAGAAAGAATTAAAAATTAATGACAGAAATATTGAACAAATGAATGAACGAATAAATGAATGGATTGGATGGATAGATGGATGGATGGATGAATGAATGGATGGATGGATGAATGAAAGAATAAATGAATGCATGAATGAATGAATAAACTAATACGAAAAAATAATATATAAATGCAGTAATAAATGCAGATTTTTTATACACATTCAAACGAAACCACTTAGCTGTATTACCCGTTTCAAAGACTTGTCGAGTGACGTCATTATTATTTCCACAACTATTCCTGCAATAACCAAACAACATATGTATTTGAACAGTGTTTTCATTTTTCAGGTAGTTTGAATTTAATATTAATATGTCTATGCTTTAGCGCCTCTGGCGTTAAACCTATATATATAAATAAATATTGTTATCAGCTGTCTAAATCGCCGATACGTGGCATGTTATTTCTCAATTATGAATAGTTTAACCCTTCCACCGCCAATGTCTTTTCAAGGCTGTGTCTGATCAGGGACTTCACTTTTTGTCTCAAACTCTATTTTTATAGCTATGCTTTATTCCTTTGAAACTGGCATTTATATATCTAATTTCCTTATTTTACCAAATGATTTAACAAAAGTGGGTTGCAGACGACAAATAGAAAATTGGCGCCGAAAGGGTTAATCGTTTCAGAAGTCAGTGTACAGTTCAGCGAATCAGACTTTGGGCAGACATTTATTTCAGAATGACTAGGTTTAAAGTTTCATGAAACCATATACATTGTACAGTCTATAATTGCAGAATTCAAAGCTTCAATATATTATCCGCTAATGCGACCACCTAAAAGAGGTATAATTATGGGTGCTAGATGCAGGTGGTAGCTTAATGCAGGACAAAAGTAATGCAGAGGAGCTTTCTGTATTACATTTGTCCTGCATTAAGCAACCACTTGCTTATAATGGCTGCCATGTTTATTCATTAAGTGGTCGCATTAGAGGGGTTCTATTGTAGACGATATAGTCACGAAAATAACTAAAACTTTTCTGCACACTAAAGTCAACATGTCTTCTGTGTATCTTTCATTCGTTTGTCAAAAACGTTTGGTTCTTGCTGAGACAGCGAGATACTCTTCGTCTCTCCTGTGTCCAAACTGTCTACGAGTACAGTGCTCCCTCTCTACAACGACACCCTTTGGGATACGAAGATTGTATTGTTGTTCAGAGGGAGTTGTTATAGGAAGGGAAAATCAAACACAATTAGCTTGTTTGCAGATCCCCAGATAAGGTGTATTTCGAGAACTAAAACCGTTATGCCTCTATCAAACCCTATGTTGTGACCACTCTAAAGAGTGGTCACAACATAGGGTTTGACGGAGGCATAAAGAAAATACGATGGAAAAAAGTTGTTTCTGGAGCCTTGTTGTTTCGGAAACAGTGACAAACGTTGTTGTAAGGAGGGACTCGTTATTGAGAGGGTCGTTGTAGGGAGGGAGCACTGTACATTGGTCATCACAAAACCACCAACAGCGTAAACCAAATAATTACTACTGCACCGGTTGCAATTACAGTAGAACCTGTCCTAACCCGTCAAGGTTTTTTTTAACATAGGACTCTTAACCCATTACCTCATTACCCAAAAGGAGCATTTGGGTGTGCGGTGGTCTAGTGGTAACACGCTTGACTATCAGTCCGGGGTTCAAATCTCGGTCCCTCTCAGAAATTTCAGAGACGCTTTTCCGTGTCTCCCACCCGCACCTCCTCTCCACCAAGGGGTTAAAATGGGTACCTGTGAGGGTCACTCGCCGGTACTGCGGCTGCATGATTGTGCCATATGTTAGCAGTGCTCAATGTTGTAGGCCAATGACTCAATGACCAGGGTAGTAAATGTACAGTCGGCTGAGCGGTCATTCGGAGTGAAAGTAGACTATAACTAACTACTTTACTTTTTTACTAGAGAAAAGTAAAATTTTAGAATTTTGTAGTTTGAAACCATTGTGATAAATAGAGCATATGCTCCTATAGGAGCAAATTCTCTATTTATCACAATGGTTTCAAGAAATGGTTATTACAGAGGCGTAGAAAGGTGTATTTATGGAGGAAAGGTTAAAAAGCAGTCGCTTGCAGGGTGGTCCTATTGGAGTTTTCTGCATTACTTTTGATCTGCACTAAGCTACCATCTGCCTTACAGACCCCTGATTGGTACATCTTGTTGATGGACACTTTTCTTAACCATTCGCTTGCTGAATTTTAAAATACATTTCTCCTTCTTTACCCATGCCTTGTTGTATAATTACATATATCTTCACTGTGTACAAGTATTTCGCTGTGCAATCATTGATGTGGAGTGCACTGGTTGCACTGGTTGCACAATCAACTTGTAAATAGTGCAGACCCTGATGAGACAGCTCCTGCAGGAGCTGTCTCATCTGGGTCTTCACTATTTACAGGTAGGTATATTGACGTGAATAGCAAGCGAAGGGTTAATATAAACACATTATCGCGCATCTGCAAACAGAGTAGACCAAAATCAGACGGCTCCAAATAGGGACCGTCTGATCAGGGTCTACTCTGTTTGCTAATGGAATTGTGTAGTTCTGTTTCTTTTCTTTCTAAAATGGCTACAATGTTCCATCTTTGATATGTCTTTATTACTAATTTCTTCATTAATATTCAGTAGGTATTGAAATATGAAATAAACATAGAACAGGGAAAGGGGTAAGAAAGATTCTACTGCGATCCGTTAACCAATTATCAAATGCAGATGTTACCACTTTCGGGATATGTTTAACCCATTCCCTCACATTGACGACTTTTGACGACTCTGTAAAAGTCACTTTGTGAAACCATTGTGATAAATAGAGCATTTGCTCCTATAGGAGCAAATGCTCTATTTATCACAATGGTTTCAAACTACAAAACTCTAAAATGTTCCTTTTCTCTAGTTAAAGCTCCTTTTCGGTAGATTTATTCAAAGAGGCTGTATCTAAAAAATGGTAGGTAGATATTCATGTTTATCACATAATCCGCCTTGTGGGGTGCCGTAACAGAGTGCCGTAAATCGCAAAAATGCACTAGTGCATTTTGTTATGCAAATAAGCAATAGTTAGCCAATCGTACCGCTCATTTAAGTGTTAGTCAATCGTAGCGCTTCATGTGCTACTACGCTGTTTGTAAGCATTGGTCGTCAGCTGTAAATAGCATATTTAATGTTCTATGGCATTTCTAAGGTTTTTGTGATAAAAAGAATCTTACATTTATGTTTAACACATTTTATTCTTCATGGGTTAACGTAGATTTTAAATAACTCGATAACATCGTAAATTGTTCAGATAATAAAATGGTTAATCCTTTCCCTGCTCTATGTTTATTTCAAATTTCCAGTACCTACTTTATATTCATGGAAAAAATAGTTATAATGAAATATGGAAGATGGAATATTGTAGCCAATTTAGAAAAATAAGAAAAAGGATCATCAAATCCCATAAGCAAGCAGAACAGACCCTGTTCAGACGGCTCATATTGCAAATAGTTCTCTGATTGCAAATGCGTGAAAAGGCGTATATATGAAAGAACGGGCAAAGGTATGCAGAAACATGCCACCACAAAATTCCTTAGAGAACAGATACATTAATACACATTTGTCTTTTCCGGTTATCTTTAATAAGTTGGCATTAGATGGTGTAAAATTACATATTATTAACGCAATTACCCTGTGCAAACAAGTAACCTTCGCAGGCAATAAGTTAGTGTCTAGATTGCATTGATGTTTTACAGAACATGACTGGTGTCAGATGGTGGTGGCAAGATAAGAGACGATGTTCTGTTCAAGCGTCAGTAAGATTTGACCGTTTATCTGTTTCGAAATCTTTTTCAACCGGACAAATTGCACAGTTATTCTACTGTACTGGCAAATATTCAATACTGAATAAGAGTCACATGAATTAACCCTTTCACCGCCGATGTTACATAAATGCACGACAAATAGTGCAGTCCTAGATCAGGGACTTCACTTTTTGTCCCAATCTCTATTCTATACCCGTGTTTTGTTCTTTTGAAATTTGCTTTAATTTACCTCAATTCCTTATTTTACTGAATGACTTTAAAACAAAATTGGATTGCAGACGACAATTAGAAATTTGGCGCGGAAGGGTTAAGCCTGGTGAGGGTTAAAGTGATAATTCCTACTGAAAACAGATATTTTCAATAACATCATAAAACATGGTATTTGTTACATGTATGTTCAATCATTGTTATGTAGATTGTCAAAACGCTCCTGTAATACAAACTAAACCGTTTTCTTCGATAAGTATTGGCTGCGGCAATAACCGCAGTCACTCTTTGATGTGAGTTGAAAGTTCCCATGATTTACTGCGAGATTAGTTTTTATTTAAATGTTTGTTAGGAAATTCCAACAACATGTAGTATTTAATTTTATTTCATTCATTTACTGCATTGTAATATATTTCCCCCAGCGGTCGTGCATATTTTACGGACATTCTAAATGACCATGATTTACTGCGAAACTACACTCCAGAAAAATGCAGCTGCAATATTTCTCACCGTGCTCACATAGCCTCACTAATGCCCAATAACTGTTTGATGATGTTTGATGTGTTGCTAACATAATGCAAGTCATCTGCAGGTCATTTTCTGTCCAGCATTATGTACTCCAAATACCGTTTGCAATATGAGCGATTAACCTTTTCAGTGAAAGAATCGTCGTCTGCTAGACATATTTTCGTTTGCTTCAAGTTTTAGAATGAACGTTTGTTCAATGTCTTTGTAAAAAGATAAACTGGGTGTCAAACAGTTTGGTTCCAGATGAGACGCCAAGTATCTCGATGTCTCATCTGGATCCAAACTGTTTTGCATACGAAACTGTTCATGGCACTGAAGGGGTAAATGTCTGCAAATATTGTCGTCTGCTGCATTTCTCCCTTCCATATCCATTAAAAATTAATCTCAGAGTGAAAAACAGTTTGGATCCTGGTGAGGTGCCAAGTTACTCGTCTCATCTGAATCCAGATTGATTGCAGAAGTTGTTATATGTGCTAAAAACCAAATTAAAAGCAGCTGGAATAAAAGCTCATACCTGTTTAAAAGAATATTTGCTTATACGAATAAGTATTTCAGAAGTCAGTTGATTGTTTTTGGTCAGAACTTTGCATGTCCTTGCATAATCAAAATTACTAAATAAATAATATTGTCTTTGGTCAGAACTTTGCATGTCCTTGCATAATCAAAATTACTAAATAGATAATAATGTTGCTGTTTTATAACACCCTGCTTAAACATGTTTTACGCAGCCATTTCACGCTTGCGTAAAACCTCGCTTGTATTTGTTTTTGCAAAACAAAATAATATTATCGGCCTGTTTCGAACATTTACGAAACTGAAACGCAACCCGATTAAAGACTAATACATTGGCGAATAACATCGGGTTTTCGATATCAAACACATGACAGTTTTGCTTTCTTTGGTGTTTATTCGATTGGTTTTCTTACGATATATTTCTTTTCAGTATATAAACAAATGATTTACAATGTATGTATAGTCCGTCCGACAGGGAATTCCTGACAGTTACGTCATAATTAGTTTACTTGAATATTCATATGACAGGTTATTTCTTAAAAGAGAAGACTGTCACTATTTGATTATGATGATATGCTTGTGGAATCCGTAGCCTAGTGGATAAAGGCGCTGTCATCTGAATCAAAATGTACCTGGTTCGAAACCCACATAAGTCAATTTTTTTTTTCGCTTTGCTCTTTTGCCTCAACAACACATGTCAAAAAACAGAAAGCATGGCCAAACAATAACAGAAAAATATAGAAAGAGAATAGATCCTATAGAGAAAATGTACTGACAAAAGTATTTAAAAATATGAAAACAACAAACAAATAAAAGTACGAACGCCGGTGAGTTTCGAACTCGGGTAGCGCGCACGCAAAGCCGCATACGTGTCCTTTAGACCACGGAATCGGATATCCACTGGTGTAATGTTTGTTTTATTTATTAATTATCCCATTCACATCATATATTGAGGAAACCCCGTCTATTTTTAGCTTTGTTATTGTGCTGACGTAACTGCCAGACCTAGTTTGTTTATCTATAATTTAAGGTATTTTTAAAACGCATTGAAAGAAGACACCATACTTTCTTTCGTGTTTGGATGGACTATAATCTTAACCATTTCCACCGTGAATAATCATGTAAGAAATAATGACGTCATGAATATTAATAAGATTAATTTGTTAAAATAGCACATGGACACAGGAAATTTTAGCCATGGCTGAAACTGTAGAGTCATATCTATATGATTGCGAAATGCTAAATGCGAAATGTTTCTTTTCCGATTTGGGAACCCCTTTGGTACCCTGCTTTGCACTGTATCATGGGTGGATGTGGAGTTGATATGTTTCAAAGCAATCTTAATTTGTCACAGACTAAGAAGATAAGATATATATGCGTTCTTTTTCATTCAAAGAACAAAGACAAATCTAATTTGGCTCAATATTAATAAAACTATAGGCTAAACTATTTGAGAACGAATAGTTAGGGTTCGTTTTGTTCCCATAATACAGTACAATGTAGGGTACAGAAAGTGCGTGAGTGAGTGAGTTGGGTTTTACGGCACTGCGACACTGGGTACAGAAAGGGATACCAAAATAGCAAAAAGACCCAAACATTTCGCATTTAGCATTTAAAACAAGATGTGTTTGTGAAACACTATGCCCCTGCCCAATTTGACCTATTACCCTGAAGGATGACCTTGACCTTGACATGTCACCCCTCATAATGTGCAGCTTTATGAGATACACATGCATTCCAAATATCAAGTCTCTATCTGTACTGGTTGAAAAGGTATGGACAATGTTAAATCAATAACCCCCCCCCCCCGGAATTGATCTGGGGACATAAAAAGGGTAACAAAATAGGAAAAGAAGCATTTCGCATTTTACATTTCACATCTCGCAATTGGCATGGCGCACCGGCCTTCCATACTGCACACTATAGTGTGCAATAAATTCGGCTATCTGAGTAACAGCAATTGTCGTGAAATTAGGAAATTAGGACTTACGATAATTTTGGTCTTAACTGTTCTTAACCCTTTCCCTGTTCTATGTTTCTTCCAAATTTCAGGTAGCTGAGAGCTATTGTGATCGCCAACCTTCCGTCCGTCTGTCAGTCTGTTCGTTCAATTTTCCTTTCAATGAAATTTCTTCTGAAAAAACTGACAAGAAATTGATTTTAAACATTACAGTTTCCTCTTATAGTGCATTTTTGAATGTGTTCGAAGAATTTCATGCTCTGCATAAATCTGACTACCATTGCAACAAAAAGACCTTTTTGAAAACATTTCTTTCCTACAACCATGGGCTTCATTTCACTATTATATGACAGAACATGTCCTCATGTAACCTTCTTCCAAATTTGATCAAATCATTTTGATTGGTCAAGTTATGGCCATTAGGGGCAGGCTATATTTCCTTGTAAGGCTACAGTGGAAATGTCAACAATCTCCTTCTCTGAAACTACTGGACAGAGTTCAGTTTCATTTTGCTTTTGTGCTCCTTAGGTGATCATCTGCTAAAAAAAATTCAAATCATTGCGATAGGTTAAAAATGGCCGCCAGATGTGGGGCTAATTTTCGTTAAACGACTACAGTGAAATCTCTCAAACCACTGGGCAGATTTCATATACTTTTGCAGGAGTAATCCTTAGGTGATCATCATCAAACATGATTGGTTGAAAACAAAAACATGTCCGACAGGGGAGGGGCTCTTATACGGAACAGGTTTAGTGGAAACTTAAAAACATATTTTATGAAACCACTACGCAGATTTCCATATGTTTTTGCAGGAGTGGTTCTAACAAAGTTATAATAATTAAAAAGAAACATGGCCATGAGGGGATGGGTTGACTTTTCTTATATGGCTATAATGAAAAATCCATTATCCTCTGAAACAACAGGGTAGATTTGCAGAAATGACCCTCGGGTGACCCTTTACATAACTCGTTCAAACCAGTTTTACTCGTTAAAACACATGACCGCCAGGGGTTGGGCTTTCCTTATATAGCTACGGGGGACAAGAAATTGAACGCTGTTAACAAATTGTAAAAATAATAAACGAAAACAAGCGTGATTCTTTAAAAACACGAGCCAGAGGACAGGCCAGTTTTCCTTAAAAAGCTATGATGAAAATTTCACAAATCTTCTCGGAAACCACCAGCTTTATTTCAGTAAATATAATGGAACAGACGTCAAGCAGGAGATGCCACATGCAAGTCCGCAGCAAATGTTTCTACGATAACCCTTTAACATTATACACAACTATAAACAGAGTAGTTCCAGATCAGACGGCTCCTATAGGAGCCGTCTGATCAGGGTCTACTCTGTTTGTTTATGGGATTTGATAGATCTGTTTCTTTATTTCCTAAAATGGCTACACTGCACCATATTTCACATTTCATTATAACTATTTTGTCAGTGAGTGACATTTTTTATTTAACAGTGCTTAAATCGCATGTATGTATGTTTCGAAAGAACTTCAAAAGTATCAAAAGGGCGATACGTGTATTTCATTTGTCGCGATCGGGACACCGTAAAGTATTGCAATTTGGGAAGTCTGCAGCAAATGTTTCTCAGATGGCCCTTTAATAAAATGGTTACAACAATGCCATTATTGTTGATTAACCCTTTCCATCATATACACGCATTTTCACAATCTGCAGAGTAGATCCAGATCAGGCGGCTCCTATAGGAGCCGTCTGATTAGGGTCTACTCTGTTTGTTTATGGAAGTAGATAGATCTGTTTGTTTAGTTCCTAAAATGGCTACACTGTTTCTTTCACATTTCATTATAACTATTTTGTCCTTGAATATTCAGTAGGTATAGCAATTTGAAACTAGAATATCAATGAAGGTGAGTAATACTCCCATAAACGTGACTGTCACAAGTAAAATAAAAACTTCGTACAATTCGAAGGGGTATAACTCTGTAAGAAAATAGATAAACTTTCAAAACTATTTTATTATTGGATACGCATCTCCCCTTCATGATAAAGTTTGGTATGATTCCAATCAGCAGTTGCTAAGGAAATATGCAGAATAAAAGTCAACAGACAAACCAATACAACACTTTTAAATGAAGGGGCTTAACTTTGAAAGAAAATATATCAGCTGGAAAACTATAATTGGATGCGCATGTCCTCCTTATGATAAAGCATCATGTCAAGGTTTACTGGAATTCCAGTCAGCAGTTGCTGAGAAACCGCGCGGAAAAAAGTCAACAGACCGGCCGATAGATCAAAATTCAAAGGGACATAACTCTGTACGAAAACAAATAACCTGTAAAACTATTATTAGATGCGCATGTTCTCTTTACAATAAAGCTTCATGTCGAGTTTCATTGGATTCCATTCAGCGGTTACTGAGAAACCGCGCGGATTTAAAGTCAACAGACAGACCAACACAAACTTTTAAATAAAGGGGCATAACTTTGAAAGAAAATCAATCTGCTGGAAAACTAAAACTATATACCTATCAAACTTTGTTTGTTGGGTATTATAAGTACAGAAAGAGAAAGCGTTAAGCAAAGCATTTCCGCCGAGGATAAGGTTAACCCTTTCCCACCAGCTTTATTTCAGTAAATATAATGGAACAGACGTCAAGCAGGAGATGCCACATGCAAGTCCGCAGCAAATGTTTCTACGATAACCCTTTAACATTATACACAACTATAAACAGAGTAGTTCCAGATCAGACGGCTCCTATAGGAGCCGTCTGATCAGGGTCTACTCTGTTTGTTTATGGGATTTGATAGATCTGTTTCTTTATTTCCTAAAATGGCTACACTGCACCATATTTCACATTTCATTATAACTATTTTGTCAGTGAGTGACATTTTTTATTTAACAGTGCTTAAATCGCATGTATGTATGTTTCGAAAGAACTTCAAAAGTATCAAAAGGGCGATACGTGTATTTCATTTGTCGCGATCGGGACACCGTAAAGTATTGCAATTTGGGAAGTCTGCAGCAAATGTTTCTCAGATGGCCCTTTAATAAAATGGTTACAACAATGCCATTATTGTTGATTAACCCTTTCCATCATATAAATGCATTTTCACAATCTGCAGAGTAGATCCAGATCAGGCGGCTCCTATAGGAGCCGTCTGATTAGGGTCTACTCTGTTTGTTTATGGAAGTAGATAGATCTGTTTGTTTAGTTCCTAAAATGGCTACACTGTTTCTTTCACATTTCATTATAACTATTTTGTCCTTGAATATTCAGTAGGTATAGCAATTTGAAACTAGAATATCAATGAAGGTGAGTAATACTCCCATAAACGTGACTGTCACAAGTAAAATAAAAACTTCGTACAATGCGAAGGGGTATAACTCTGTAAGAAAATAGATAAACTTTCAAAACTATTTTATTATTGGATACGCATCTCCCCTTCATGATAAAGTTTGGTATGATTCCAATCAGCAGTTGCTAAGGAAATATGCAGAATAAAAGTCAACAGACAAACCAATACAACACTTTTAAATGAAGGGGCTTAACTTTGAAAGAAAATATATCAGCTGGAAAACTATAATTGGATGCGCATGTCCTCCTTTTGATAAAGCATCATGTCAAGGTTTACTGGAATTCCAGTCAGCAGTTGCTGAGAAACCGCGCGGAAAAAAGTCAACAGACCGGCCGATAGATCAAAATTCAAAGGGACATAACTCTGTACGAAAACAAATAACCTGTAAAACTATTATTAGATGCGCATGTTCTCTTTACAATAAAGCTTCATGTCGAGTTTCATTGGATTCCATTCAGCGGTTACTGAGAAACCGCGCGGATTTAAAGTCAACAGACAGACCAACACAAACTTTTAAATAAAGGGGCATAACTTTGAAAGAAAATCAATCTGCTGGAAAACTAAAATTGGATGTCCATGTCCTCCTTGTGATAAAGCATCATGTCAAGTTTCATTAGATTCCAGTCAACAGTTGCTGAGAAACCGCGCGGAAAGAAGTCAACAGGCCCGGGCCAATAGACAACAAGAGTACCTCATACGGTACATAATACGCCCACTTGCAAACTTTCTCAGATTCAACATGCCTTGTAAATGTTGACATTTTCTAATCTGTGCTTCAGATCTTGATTTCCATATTAAAGTGATACTATTTTTAAAAAAATTGAAGCGAATATATTATTAATTAAAAAAGTTACAGCTAATCCTCATAGTTGCAGATTTTTGTAAAGTGCAATGGCCATAACTCGGTAAAGACAAACTGAATGAACCTCAAAATAAGCTCAGATTCAGATTTTGTTGCTTAAAACAGTTGCGTTAAATTTCATTTATATCATTTTAATAGTTTTCCCAGAAAACAACAGACAAACTAAACGTTTACCGACATACAAAGCAACACACACACAAAGTTCAAGCACCATAACTTTAGAATAACCCCCGCAATATATGTGAAAATTCATATTAAGGTTTAACCATAAAAAAGTTATGACCATCCTCATATTTGCATAGATTTGCATTATTTCTTTTAAGTGCATGGGCTATAACTCCGAAACAATAAATCAAATTGAACCTCAGAATTGACTTAGCTTCAGGTCTTGATGCATTAAATATGTGTGTGAAGTTTCATTAATATCTGTCAAACAGTTTTCCCAGAAAACAGCGTACAAACTATATGCATATATTTGCATTATCTATTAAATAAAAGGGCCATAACTCTGAAACGAAAAATCAAATGAACCTCAAAATCAACTCAGCTTCAGATCTTGATGCATTAAACATTTGTGTGAAGTTAAATTAATATATCTCAAATAGTTTTCCCAAAAAACAGCGGACAAACTATTTGCATGTATTTGCATTATGTTTTAAGGACAAGGGCTATAACTCTGAAACGAAAAATCAAATGATCCTCAGAATCAACTCAACTTCAGATCTTGATGCATTAAACATCTGTGTGAAGTTTCATTAATATTTCTCAAATAGTTTTCTCAGAAAACAGCGGACAATCTACTTGCATGTATTTGCATTATTTTTTAAGTACAAGAGCCATAACTCCAAAACGACAAATAAAATGAACCTCAGACTCAGCTTCAGATCTTGATGCATTAAATATTTGTGTGAAGTTTCATTAATATCTGTCAAACAGTTTTCCCAGAAAACAACGGACAAACCATTTGCATGTATTTGCATTATTTTTTAAGTACAACGGCCATAACTCTGAAACGAAAAATTAAACGAATCTCAGAATCAACTCAGCTTCAGATCTTGATGCATTAAACATTTGTGTGAAGTTTCATTAGTATCTGTCAAATAGTTTTCCAAGAAAACTGCGGACAAACAAAATGTTGACGGACGAACGAACGAACGGACGGACGGACGGACAGGGCCACGCCAATATACGACCACCTTTATTAGGTGGGCGTATAAAAATTCAAAGGGGCATAACTCTGGAAGAAAATAGATAAACTGCAAAATTATTATTGGATGCGCATGTTCTCTTTATGATAAAGCATCATGTAAATTCTTATTGGATTCCATTCAGGGGTTACTGAGAAACCGCGCGGATACAAAAGTAAACAGACCAACATTTTTTTAAACAAAGGGGCATAACTTTGTAAGACAATCAATCAGCTGGAAAATATAATTGCATGCGCATGTCCTCTTTATGACAAAGCATCATGTCAAGTTTCATTGGATTCCAGTCAGTGGTTACTGAGACACCGCGCGGAAACAAAAGTTAACAAAAAACCGACCTACCGACCAACCGACCGACCGAAATGCTGACTCCTATATACCTATCAAACTTTGTTTGTTGGGTATTATAAGTACAGAAAGAGAAAGGGTTAAGCAAAGCATTTCCGCCGAGGATAAGGTTAACCCTTTCCCTGGTGAATATTCATGTATAGGAAATAATGACGTAATGAATATTAATAAGATTATCTTTTATAATGGCATATGAACACAGGGCATTTTGGCTCAGGCAGAAGCTGTAGACTCAGATCTATAGTACTCTATAAGCAAACAGAGCAGACCCTGATCAGGCGGCTCCTATAGGAGCCGTCTGATCTGGGTCTACTCTCTTTGCAAATGAGTCAAAATGCGCTTACATAAGGGAAATTGTTAAACATCTGTAGATGGCAATTAGAATTCCAGAAATAAGTTTGTAGGAATATTCCTAAGATGACCGTTGGCAATCATTTGGCCAATTTCTCATATGTGAACATAGTATAACACATGGACTATGGTTTCTGGTGAGTGATACAAGGCTATCGTGGCAGCCACATTTAAAAGCGTATCAGTTACATTAAGTCGAAATTTTCCAAATAGAAATACAGTTGAACTTCGACATTTCGAACTACAAGGGACCATACCGAAATAATAGAAGTTCGAGTCATCCGATGTCTAGTCTGAACAATTTGTCAAGAACACAGCTTAATGCAGATCTAAAGTAATGCTGAAGTCTCCTACATTAGAACAGATTTGTATCGTAAATTTTGAAAGGACCGAACTTTTAGTTCGAGTAATCCCTAAGTTCGAGTTATTCGAGTTCGAGATATCGAAGTTCAACTGTATGTGACCACGATCACAAGTCTAGCTGCTAAGTGTGAAAAAACCCACTAATCATCTGTCCCGTATAGAGTGGTGTGGACTTCTGATTGTCTCGTCTGTAGGCAACACATACACGTATGTCGTATATATATATTGGAATATATTTTAACAACACACTTCGGTTGATGCTTCTATAGCTATATATGAGATATCGCCGTGTAGACCCAAACTTGCTCAGTCTCATTCTCTCAACGTGGTGAAAAAATTGTGAATGGAGTGGGACTCTGGCTTACCATTCCAACACTCTACCTACTGGGCTACCCAGTCTAAGCCTATCAACTATTTCACCACAATGTCTACCCGGCTACACCCCACCCCTCTACACAAGAATTCGTCTCGAATTCTTACTCAAAGAACACTCTACTAGTTTCTCATTATTGCAAATTATCTTTATATAATCTTCATATACTCGTAAATCACCATGTGGGTTATTTACGTTGGGCGCCACATGTAACATGGTGAAAAAGTTGTGACTTGACTGGGACTCGAACCCATGGCTGCAGGGCCTCTCGCTTACCATGCCAACAGTCTACCGACTGAGCTACCAAGCCACACAGTCTAAGTCTATCAACTGTTTCACCACAATATCTACCCGGATACATATACTATGGATTAATTTATCTGTAGCAGATCTACTTAAGAAGTTATTTCTATTTCTATATGTTTAATATGCAAATTCCATTAGCAAACAGAGCAGACCCTGATCAGACGGTTATCTAGAAGCCGTCTGATCTGGGTCCACTATTTTTGCAAATGTATGAAAACACGTCCATATGAGGGAAAGGGTTACCGTAATTGATTCAGCGTCTATAGATGCATAAGCTCACTAAATATGAAGTAAGTATCTCTACTAGGTCAAAAGTTAAAGACAATATTAACTAATATTGTTAATAATAGGCAAACAAACACACACATGGACAAGCTAACAAGCATTTAGCCCAAATCTTTGATACCGCGGGAGTGATGGGCGGTTAAAATTATAGTGATGTGAAAATTAGCTTGTACGGTACAACTTATTGTCACAGCTATTACAATCTAATTTCTGAGAGACATTTATCTGTGTCAGTCGCAAATAGCAACTACATGTACAGTAAAACCTCTCTTAACCGGAAGTTAAATTTAGTATAAATATCGGTCTTGGGGACAGGTGACAGCTTAATGCAGGGTGGAAGTCATGCAGAAAGCTCCTAGAGGAGCTTTCTGCACGACTTCCATCCTGCATTAAGCAGTCACCTGCCTAAACTATATAAATTCTTCTCTACTAGAATTCCGGTTAAGAGAGGTTTTACTGTATCCATAAATAATTTCAGTAATAGAATTGGAAAGACGTGTGCAAATACATGCTTTATGGAGAATCAGTTCGTACGATATGTCCCAGTTATTAGGTGACAATTTGATAAATGCTATAATATTATAGGCAAAGCACTGACACGGACATGTGTCCTTTAAAAAGGCCTGTATATGCTATTACTAAATTGAAATAAACGACTGCACAGTAAGATCTGCATTTGAACTTAAGTTACCACTTAAAAACAACAATGCAGATATAATATAAACAAGCAAGGTTTTACGCAAGCGTAAAATGGCTGCGTAACGTCTTTAAGCAGGATAGAAGAAAAAGAGGGGGCAATATTGTTTATTAGTTTTAATTAACAGATACATTGGGAAAACATGACTGTAATGTATAAATTAACAGCAGAAACGGGGGAATGTTTTAATGAGCCATGATGCATAATACCTGTGTATGACACCAATAATACACATTACGTCACAGATCAATGGTATTCATGCACAATGGTGAAATATTCAAAACGGTCAACAAAACCATGAGTTAAATAACTTTTACCAAAGACAAAATTCAAACAAAGGACTTATACGTTTACATTATTTTTGTACAAAATTGTTTTTAAACCAAAAGCACATAAACTAAGGGTGCTAACAAAAAAAATGAGAGAGAAAAAAAAATAAGCTTCCGCTGAGGATCGAACCCATAACCTCACATTTACTAGGCCACCGTTATAACCCTTCGACCACGCTGACTGCTATAATTGGAGACGTGCTTTTAAATCATATATACCTAATACACTAGCATTTTCACTGGCAGAAAAGAAGCAAATAACCTCGACAAAAATATTTGTCCCCGCTAAGAAAAATGTATGAATCAAAATAAGTAAAATAAATGAATGTATATAAATAAAAGCTTGTCTCACAGTAACCCATAGTTATTAAAAAACATTGGCTTTTATAGAAACACAGGAACGCAGAAACGCATGGTCAAAATTCAAAGCCGTATAAGTTTGGGCTGCTTTCGCAGCCCAAATACCGATTTTTAACATTAAATGTGAAGGTTTTTCTACCACTTAATTCAAAGATCATGGTCACAATGGCCCGAAATCGGTACATGGCAATCTGCCATCCATAGAGGTACTCCATATCACATTTGGCAATTTTACTTCAAGGATTTTAAGAGATATGTTCCGTACAAGTTTTTCTATTACAGGTGTTAGAAGTCAAGGCTACAGTGACCTGGAAATGATACGTGACACTCCACCGTCCCAAGAGGTACTCGCACACAACATTTGGCCTACCTCAGGTAATATAGGAGATATTCTCCGAATAGGGATTTTCTATAACTGAGGTCAGATGTCAAGGTCAAGGCCACGGTGACTTGAACATGGTATGCAGCACTTTGCCATCCCAAGATGTACGAACACCCTAAATGTAGGTTTCCTACCTCGAGTAATACAGGAGCTAGCTAGGTAGACTTAATGGTCAAACTGGAGCAGAGAGAAGGCTGTTCGATATATATGTGTTATGGGGGTTCTGCGACATAAATCAATTTTCGGGGCCCGCAGGGCTAAAAGAATTGATTTATATCGCAGGATCTCCATTTTGCGAAATATCACCTGGGTGTATTATGTTCGATTCTGAGGTTCTGTGATATAAATCAATTTTTGGAGCCCAACAGGGCTAAAGGAATTGATTTATATCGCCATATCCCCATTCTTTGAAATATCAACTCAGTGTATTATGTCAATTCTCTCCAGTCTGCGATATTCTTCCTGAAAAGGTTTAACCACTTCATAGTACCTGCGTAATAATCTAACTTTATGCGCACCACATGGGACGCAGATTTGGTATTTTGCATATGTTCCCTTTCCACTATTACACTGCTCCAGGACTCTCTTGGGATGCTCTTCTCAAATACACACAAATAGACTTAGAACTTCTAACAGATCCGGATATGCATCTAATGATCGAGAAAGGAATGAAAGGAGGAATTAGTATGGTGTCAAAAAGACATGCAAAAGCAAACAATCCACACATTGCTGATTACAATCCGGAAAAGGATGAAAATTACATCATGTACTACGATGCAAACAACTTATATGGTCTTGCAATGAGTCAGCCACTTCCATACGGTGGTTTCAGATGGTTGAGTGGTAAAGTAGGTAAAAGAGAAAAGGGGAAAGGCCGGATATATGAGGTGGATTTAGAATATCCCAAACACCTGCATAAAGAACATAACGACTATCCACTTGCACCTGAAAAGCTTGCAGTGAAAAAGGAATGGCTTTCAGAATATCAAACAGACCTACTGGATAACAACAGTGTGTTGAAAACTGAGAAGCTTGTCCCTAACCTGATGGCATGATGCTCCTTTTGCATCTGTTCATTAATAAAATCCAATCTCTCTGTTCTTGTTTTATTCCACGCAACTTGTGCTGATTCTAATTGTTCCACCGCTTTGTCATGTCTTTCCCTTTCTTCATCACTATTACTTCCCAATAAATAATTACTTCCTGTGAACGCCAATGCATTCACTAGTGCACCACCTACCATCATAGCCACTGCACTTGCCATTTTTATGTATGACAAAAAAAATTACTTCATAATATCAGCAGGAATTATACCTTGCTTAATCAACATATCTCTTGTTGCCATTGCAAGCAGAATATCCAGTGATAACATTCCAACATCTCCCATATTAAAATCCACTTTAGGTGCTGGTCTCCTGAAGACCTTCCTACCAAGTTCTGAGTATGCAGCTGTTAATAGTGTTTCCACTCCTGCGTGGTATAGCATGTTAGCAATTTGTTTTCCATCAATTGATGCGGCTGTCATTTTATTTATTGGGTTTTAATAAAAAAAAAATTAATTAAATTCAAAAGGGTCATACACTTTTTCTGCTTGTTTAACCTCTTGTTTAACAACAACAACTGGCTTTTCAACGGGTTTATTTTTATACACATAAATACCTAAACCTGCAATACCAATCATAACTATACACACCGGTAAATAGTTTTTGTATACATTTATCTTTAATGGTGGTTCAGGTTTTGTAATAGGTACATCTTTTGTAATACTTTCTTCATCTTGTTGTGCTTCTAATCTTATCAATCTTCTTGCCTCTGCACCCTTTCTTCCTGCTTCAACACGCTTAGGATTTTTCTGTTTAACTTCAGTATCACTCGTCATTTTTTACAGTGTCAATATTTTCTTTTTTATAAATATGTCTTGCTGTCGTTAGCATAGCAGTGAAAGGAGCCAGATACATTCCATACTTATAATACAACTCACAACAAGCATTGGTCAAAGCATGATTAATAAATGGGTCTTCTTCCAAATCTTCTATCAGTTTTGGTGGGTCAGACACATTGAAGTATTTTGATACACCCATCACATACAGGTTGATAAAAGAATTCCCCAATGTCTTTGTCATACTTGCACCCAGCCGTGCTTCATACCTGCAATAAAGTTTGTTGATTTGTTCTGCGGACATTCCATCTATGTCTGAGAGTTGTAAATCACGACCTAAATACTGTTTCCCACCACCACCTGCAACGATGGCTGACAGTATTTCCCGTTTTATGTCTTCATTTTGTTCACATTTTTGTTCTACAACAACATCTTGTAATAGCTCTTCTACGTTCATTTTTAATTTGTGGAATATTTTTTTTTAGTTTAAAATAATTAAACAATATCAAACATCCAACTGTCATATTTACACAAGCAGATACAGTTGTTATAAATGGAAAAGTAGTAAAGTCAAGCAGGCAAAGCCACATGCAAGACGCAACCACCACCAAAACACCGATAGACAGCATGACACACACACACACACACAACCACACACCCAAACGCACACGCACACACACGAAATGAATACAGAAAACACCAAACGACACACAAGAACCAGGGACAAACGTTCCACAACATGAACAAACCACAAGCACAAAGACGCAAGGCAAACAAAAGGAAGGGTGACAAAGAGAGTACCGCCTTGGCACGGTCAGCAGCAAAAACACCACTGGGGGTTTAAACCGGTTTACGGACGTCCTAACCTCACACTTCTCTCAAAGTCACCCTAGCTTTACAAATATTGTAAATAAAGGTATCCCCGCTGGACTTACCCACAACATAGACGACGGTGAACACAGGACAACATGTAAAACATAGCATAATAACTGTGACAATCCGTCAAATATGTACTCAATGACTTTGCTGAAGTCAGAGCACCTGCAGGTAAGCCGTTAAGGGCACGACAGGGAAAAAATAATACATGAGTCTGGTAAGCTCCTCCTGTATCCAAGTTTAAGAGTATACCATCATAGAGTACTACCCTCGGCCTGTCATCGCGCAAGCAAAGAGGGAAGCGTAGCTACCGACTGTAAAAGGGTCGATAACCAAACATGCAGTGTGTTGCAATATAATAGGATCATAACCTTTCTTTTTAAATTTTTTAATGCGTTTTATAAACAAATCATGAAAATGGATATGACCCCGAATTTTCCTAAGTTTGTAGATAACATCCCCATAAAATTCTGGTTGAGAAATGCCTTGTCGCAGTAACGTCCGTAGATTGCAATTATATTTACTAATGAGAGGTAAATTTCGATAATAAAATTTAGAAAAGGTTTTCCGAAGTTTGTGATATCTGTAACCTTGCTTAAGAAGTTTATCAGTTATAACTAAATTACGTCTGTTAAAATCTTCAAGCAAAGAACAGGCTCGGGCAAACCTAATAAGTTGAGAAATATAAACACCATAAGATGTAGAACGTGGCACATCCCCATCTAGAAAAGGATAATTAACAATTTTAAAATTAAAATCTTCTCTTTTATCGTATACTTTGGACGAAACTTTATCATTTGTAATTGAAAGATTCAAATCTAGAAATGAAGCATTAATGTCAGATTGATTAGCTTTGTTTAAAGACAGTTCTTTTGGGTAGATTGAAGAAACCATAGTATCAAAATAAGGATTATCTAAATTCAAAATATCGTCTAAATACCTTGAAGTTTTATTAAAAGCATTAACAATATCGGTCTGTGTATCAGGTTTTAAGCTAAGCATAAAATCCCTCTCGTAGCAATACAAAAACAAATCTGCAACAAGAGGGGCACAATTTGTACCCATGGGTATACCAACAACTTGACGATATATGGTATCTCCATAACGCACAAATATATTATCTAAAAGAAAGGTAAGAGATCTACAAACATCAAGGCAAGTCCACATTGTGTAATGTTCAACTTCTGAATTCGAAAAGAATGAACGTTGAACATTACAAGCAATGAACATTTTGTTTTCTCTGGCAAAGGTTTTTTCTATTAATTTAATAAGTCTATCCTTTATAAGATGGTGAGGTAGAGTAGTATAGAGTGTAGAGAAATCATAAGAGCTCAGTAAAGAAATGTTATACTGTTCATTTTTAAGTTTTGTTAAAACATCATTTGAATTTTTTATGGACCAAAAAACATTAATACCAGAATTTTCATATATTTTATCACAGTAGCGTATAACATGTTCTTTGATCGTAGTAAGACAGGACGTCAAAAGTATAGATAATTTAGAAGTGGTACAACAGCTAGAGTTGGCAATAAAACGCGACTTATAAGGGTTTTTATGTAGTTTCGGAATCCAGTACAAAGTAGAAAGTTTATGTTGTTTTATGTTAGGACCAGACTTAAAATCATTGCACATTTTTACATGTTCCGAAACTATATCTTTTTCAGGTGTTTGAACTGTTATATAAGTTTTTGAATCAGTTAGCTCCTTCTTTAAAACATCAACATAATACAATCTTCAAATAATGATTACATTGTTTGATGCCTTGTCAGCAGGAACAAGAACATAATCTGAATGAAAATTAGAAATGTTTTTCTTCAAGTAGCGAAATGTAACTCTAGGTCGAGGTGGTAAAAGATGGTTATTTGATTTGTAAAAAGTTATTCGTGTATCAATAATATCGAAAATACATTTCTTCCAATCCGAAAGGGCATTAACATCAGCATGTTCTCGTCGACACCATTTGATGCAGAATTCTTGAATAGCTTCCGCAATATGAGTTCGACAAGCGTCAAAATCAATAAGGGAAGGTAATCTATATTTAGGTCCTTTAGTTAGGAGGGTCCTGAGACGTTTATCCTTAATGATATCAAAATTACCAGTAATGACATGACCAACTGGTTTATAGCAAAAGCTAGAAATGCTACAATCTCAAGAAATAGGGGTATTAACATCAACATTTAAGTCAGAGACAATTTTATTGTAGTTCAAAATAACATTTCTAATAGGTATAAGTTCAAGTAGCATTGCTTTTAAGTAATGCTGATTTATTTATAAGCATTGCTATATTTACTAATAGCATTGCTATATTTGTTGATATTATTCATAGATTTACTAATAGCATTGCTATCAACAATGCTATGCTAAAATATAATAAGCATTGCTATCAATCATCTAACCAATAACCAGTAGGCTGGTCTGTTCTCAGTATCAATTTACGATGTTTCACTTTGGACAATTCTTCCTTTATTCTCTGCCTCTCTTCCAACGTCGGAATGACATCATTCTCTCGCAGACAATTTTCAAAACTATCTCTGTCTTTAGTGTAAAACATGCACAACCATTTTGTTTGCTCTCTCAAATCCTTCAGCACAGAATTATATCTCTGTGAAATAACCCACACTGATTGTTCTGCGTGTCTGCCAGAGAAAGCTAATTCTGACAGCATATCTTTTTTCTTTGTTAATTCCTTAGTAGCACTGCAATCATCAATGATGTATAAGGTTGGAGAACCAGCATATTTATTGAAAAACACTCTCAACAGTTCTTGTAATTTTTCTTCACCATTGATTACTGGATTTACAATTATAACATTTTTGTTCTTTGGCTTCCTGACACTCACGGTTTTTATATGCTTTGTTCCATTGTATGGTGGGACAAAGAATAATTATATGTTCAAACACGCCTCTGTATTCACCTTCAAGCAAATCCAAAACAAATTCAGTCTTACCACAACCAGTTTGACCGCAAATGATAGCACAATGAGGATATTTGGGTAGTTCCATTTTTTATTAATATAATACTTCTTTAAATCTTCCATTTTCAAATTTGATTTGTGCGTCTTGTATGACAAACAGGTACACATTGATTAGTTCATCTGCCTCTTGTTCCTTGGTTATTTGAATTGTGATTCCTTCTGATGCATTCTCTATCCTTCTTCCAGAACCGTGGAGTGTGTTATCATCTGTTGTTCGTAAATCCAACCACAATGCATAATTATCAGTAAGATACTTTTCTAATGTTGTGTTGGTGAAGTATAAGTCTTTGGCGATTTTATCCGTTTCCCTGTTTCTCTTTGATGTTAAACAAAAGTATTTATTTATCTCATCCCACTGCTGATATGCTCTCATTCCTTGACTGTATAGTTGATTTGGAACTCCTTCTATTGTAATCTCTACTTTCTCTATTTTAGGGTTGTAATATGCTTCTGTGCCTGTTCTTTCTGGGTCTTCGAATAACATCAAGATACCTTTCATACTTCGTGAAGGGACATTCAAGTTGATGTTCAATAGTGTATCGGATTTGTTCTTTGTTATTTTTCTGTGTCGCAATATGCGGTCGTAGAATATAGTCATTTTACCGTCGTATTGTTGTCTTATTTGTCTGACAAGTTCTGTATCGGACACCATATCGAATTCTAAGCAGATGTTTTTGATGATGTAAGTTGATGCTGTGTCAGTTGATTTAATCACTTTATCATAGTCGTTGAACGTAAGTTCATATTCAAGTATATCACCTAGTCCTGCTTGATAGAATGGCATATGTGTTTCTAATAGTTCGAAATCAAGTGGGATACAAAACCTGTTTTTATACGCATTCGCTATGGCTTTGTCTTCTTTGTCTGCAGAAGCATCACCAGCGCCAACTCTGTGTTTTAACATATTTGTTTTACCAATACCTTGATATGCCATGTTAGAAAGTTCAGAAGGTGACTTCCACAAATCGATATAACAATGATAAATATCACTGTCATCAATTGACATCACTTCATTGCCTGAAATTCGTATTGTTGTTTTCTTGATGATGGCTCTTCCAAGGTTTTGATACACAGTTGCATTTGCGTCTGTTTTACTGTTTATTTCAATTTCAAAAGCAAGACGTGCGCTTCTTGGGACAATAACATCGTTATTACTAAGATTGGGGAATCTAACTAACAGTTGTTGGTTCTGGTCAATGGTGCTGGGGTTGTTAGTTATTACAACACTCTGGCGAATTCCTTTTACACCTCGTGGTTCTCTTATTTTTCTGTAGGGATTTAGTTTATCTCCGTATGATGACATTTTTTTTTATTAATGCAAATAAATTTAATTTCTTAAATAAATAATGGCTGAAGGTGGAATGGATTTTCACAACCCTGAATATGACAGAGATGACTATGATAAAGATGAACCAGACACATCTTTTAGAGATGAAGAGGACTTTCAAAGAACACTGCATGAGAATTATAAAGCATTAGATTATCTCGCAGGCCCTGACGAGGAAAGAGCGGCGAAAGTCTTGCTTAAAATGATGGTTAATCGATTTTATGAAAGAAATCAAGAATCAATAAGGATTGATAATGCCAATTGGAATATGTCAAAGGATAAATATGACAGACCTATGTTTGGTGTGGAGAGTGATGGAAAAGATTACCCCCTATCATTTTACAAGACAGTCAAACCTGATGCTATAATGCAGTTCTATTCATTTGACACACTTCAAAAGAAATATGGAGTTGATTTTATGAGAAAAAAACTTTGGGAGTAGATGATTATCAATCCGCTGCTACTCGAATAGAAAGAGGTAGAGCAGAATTACAGCAATTAATCGAAACAAGAAACCAAATAGCATTAGAAAACATACCACTGCAAGACATTTCTTCTACACAAGAAGTGCAAGATTTAACTAATACAGTTGATGAAGTTGAAACCGCAGTTAAAGAGCTTGAAACATCTTTTTTAGATGGCGGTGATATTGAAACACAAACAGACATGACAAAGCGGGAAATGGATGGAATTATGAAAGCTATGACTTCTGTGAAAGAGGAAATTGCCAATGAGTTAGCTAAACTTACTGAAACAAACAAGGAAATAGCAGATGAAAAGGAAAAACTTGCGAATACAAACGATGAGGATACAAAAAAACAAATAGAAGGTAGAATAAGAGATTTAGAATCAGAGAGAAGTGCTAGATTGGAGGTGATAAATGTTAACAAAGAAAAGTTAAGAACTCAAGTGAATAGGATTAAGGAGACTATAAATAAGATTTTAAAAGAAGACACCACACTTGGCCAGAGATTGAGGACATTATTCAGAGAACAAGGTATTACCATTTTCAGCGTTTTAACTGCTGTTGGTATGATTATTGGTTTTGTTGTTGAAGCTGTTCTTCCATCGGGTGGTGGTGCAACAACGCCACCGCCATCGGGTAAATCGGGAGGCGCAAAAGACTGGGTAAAAAAACAATTAGCCAATCTCGGAAAACTATTGTCTAGTCTTGCAGGAAAGGCAGCAGCCGCTTTACCGGGTGTAATTGGTTCTATTGTGTCTTGGTTGTTATCAACAACTGGTAAAGTTGTCAATTGGTTTGGAGAACATTTGTGGGCATTAGTTGTCGTTGTTGTTGGGTTGTTGTATGCGGCTGCTAAAGAGTATATTCGTAAATGAATAAAGCGGTAAAGCCTACTGCTATGCTACCCACAATCAATGCCGTTTTATTATCTTCATGTTGAACAGCTATTTTTTTCTGGTGGTACTGGTACTGGAGGAGGAACTATTGGGGGTTTTTGTTTAGAAGCCGGATTGTGAACAGTAATATGCGGTTGTTGAGCAATGGCATCAAATAAATATGCGTGTTGTTTCACATATGAATTAAAGAATCCTGGAATATTTGCTGCTTTAGTCACCCATTCTTTAGGTAGGAAATGTTCTTTTGCATAAGTTGTAATCTTCTTATAATCTGCTGAACTAACTTGAACTGGCTGTGTTTGTTTCGTTGCTGTTCCTTTCAATTCTACATTTTGTTTTGGTGGAATAGGTTTAACATTAACACCGTTATTTAACCCAAGTTCTTGTTGGTCTGTTGCAACAACAATTTCATTATTATAATCTTGGATTGTTCCTATTCGCAATTCCATATTGCTTGGAGACATATACAGTCCAATTCCATACACAAAATCAACTTTACTTCTTGCATATTTCAATGTGTTTTGATACCTTGTAATTTGACTTGGTAAATCAACAGGACTATTGATAGCATCCTCAACGTCTGCAAGGAATTGTTTTTGAGCGTCAAAAGCTGTTCCTGTTCCGAGTATGTCTGTTCTTGTTTGAGACTGAGAACCAAGGATAGCCCAGCAATAGGTTCGTATAGATTCGTTTATACGTTGAACACCCGCTTTTGTAAAACCCTTTGATGTATCAAGAACAAATGTAGTCCATGCATCTTTAACACCATCATCTTGTTGAAGATAATCAATCTGAACTTTCTTAGGTGGGTCATAATGACACGATGAAACACCGCAATGTCTATCTCCTGGTACTTCAGGTCCAAATGTCATCTTGGTTAAATCAAGAACAGCCACTTTATTATCGGCAGTATGTTGATTTGAATTATCATGCCTAAAATCTGTTCGTGTCCAAGCTACATGACCACTGGTATAAACATCTCCAAGACCATCACCATTTGGATATAACTTTTGTCGCCAGTCTGCGTTAGGGTCTACATTGAATTCTTTGCATATACGTTCATATGCTCCACGGTCATAACTATTGTTAAAAGCATTCCAACTTTTGTCTTGTGGTAGAGCAATTCTCAGTTCAAAGAGTATTCTTCTTGTTTGATAATAAACGTGGAACAAGAATAGAGAACCAACCATCACATCTGCTTTTAAGTGATTGTTGTAATCTACACCACAACCTGTAGTAGCACACCATATTGCAAAGTTAAGTTGATTTTGCCAGAATGAAAACCAGTCTGTGTTCCATCGTTGTACTATGTCATTTGATGATACGTGTGGTAATTTGTATTTTTCAAATACATTTGGGAAATCTGCATTGAAACTTTTCCCATCTGATGTAATAACAATGGATTGTTTTATAATGTTGATTGTCTTTTTATTGAAAACACCTGCATGGGCATAGTGGGCTTCATCACTGTACTTAAATTCTTTATGTACTGACATTTTTTATTATATTGTTTAATAAAAAAAATATGTATCACACAATTTCAAGCATAGATGAAGCAATCAATTTACAGCAATACATTGATAATAGAGATGGGAATAAACGGGTTGGATTAAAAAGTTTTACATACGCTTTAGGTTGGTATAACATTGTTAATGAATATGTGCAAAAATCTAAACAGAGACCACATCATATTCAGGATGGTTATTATAGTTTTCAACAGATGGCAGGTGCATTTCACAGTTTAGGTATCAATTTGACTGTGAATGAAACTAATGGTATTGCTTCTCTGAATACTGATATTGAACTCAAAATAAGTAAAGGTCTCAAAATAATGCTGGGGTTTGATAATAAAAGAAAATTTGAAGCCACTCATGTTGGGGATAAGTCTGTTGATTTTGCAATAATAAAGTCTGTATATATACATCTGGAACAACTAAACACTTCACAGAACTACTTGAATGGTGCACCAAGCACACTATTAGCAGTTGTACCAATCGAAAATAAAGAGTATGGTGATGTTGTGTCTGCAAGATTTGAGCATCCAGAATTTAAATATTTGTCAAACGGGGCACTAACAGAATTGAAAATATCAGCGAGAGATGAAAATGGTCATAAAATTGATAATAATGGTTTACCTATGAGTGCTGTTTTAGAAATAATTTAATTTTGTCTTATAAGAAAATAAATGAGTATCTTTGGAATGAAATCACAGAAACGAAGTGGCGACATTGAAACTTTAACAATGCATGTTCGAGATTTACATAAGAGAGTGAAACCAATTTCTGATTTGGAGCAAAGAATTTCAGAATTTCAACAAAATGTTCATGATAGTAGAAACACTATGACTGAACAAATAAATACACAAGGCGATAGATATAACCAACTTCAAGACAGGCTTAGAGAACTAACAATAACAATCATTTATTACGAAATAGTGTTGAGAATATGAAATATAAGTTATTTATTTTAATATTCGCAGAGAGTAAGGGAGCACTAATAGAAAATGAAATATTTTCCTTTGGGAATGGTGGTAGAGAAACTGGCGTTGGTTATGTTATGATGCGTCGTGGTCGAATTTTTGGAATTGGTCGTTCCAGTAAAAGAGTGAGTGGCGAAGTGTCTGTTGGAATTTCAGTGGATGAAAAAATACTGTCTGGTTGTGAAATTACGCTTCACACCACTCCAAGAAAACACGACAATTTTGATACGCCTTTCATTGTTGAGGCTGGAAGTGTGATTAATTTTGTATGCAAGACAGGCAACGCAACAACTGAGAATACCGTTGCTTCATTGTTAATTGAATTGTTTTAAAAAATTTCGCATGTAATATAAAATGAAACAACCGACAGCACCGAATTTGTATCCAGAATTACCCACTGAAGATGGGCAGAATTATAGATTGCGGAAAATATCAGAGATAGAGCAGACGTTAATTAAAGAACGGGATAACAGGCAGTCATTATATAAAAAGTATAAACGGAGTATAAATATGACAGATGGGGTTGATACAACTCTCATTTCTGGGAGTGTGATTATGGGTGGCATTGGAATTGCATTACCTTTAATGCTACCTTTAGAAATTGCTGCAATAGTTTGTGGTGTAGCGGGGGTATGTGTTAAGTTTTTTAGAAGACGGTTGCATTCAAAAGCAAAGAAGCATGACGAGGTTAGAATGGTTGCTGAGAGTAAGTTGAATAGTGTTAAAGATTTTATTTCAAAAGCATTGAATGATGGGCAAATATCAGAACAAGAATTTAAGGTGGTTCTTGATGAACTTGATAGATATAATAAACTCAAAGATCAAACACGCTCAAAACAGACAGGAATTAGTGAAGCAGAAAAAAAGAAGTTGATAGAAGAGGGAAAAGCGCATGCATTAAGCGTTATTCAAAAAAAGATAAAAGACACATAATTATGTTCAATAAAATTATATTAGTAAATGATCCACCACCTTTATATCAAAGATAAATACATGGGTGAATATTTGAAAACCTTGTTCCTGGACTAAATACATGGGTAAATATTTTTTTAACCTTGCTCGTCGTATGTGACGTAGTTGTCAGTGGTGGACCGGACAAACACCGAAGTATACCAAACATGATGAGGGGGCGTGACTGACTGATAAAAATACTACACCAGTGATAACTTTACTATGGAATATTTACAAATACTTTATATCAGTATCCACGTGACTTAATGATAGTTGGGAAGTGGTACTGACGGGGTTATCTAATTGTAACGACTTGCTTTATCTCTAATCAGTTAAATTGTTGAATGTGTAAAGATACCCTGTTATGTTACTAATTTAATTGAACCTACATGTATATTTTTAATTATGGATTTCTATCTTGATTGTTATACTCATATTAACACTCTGCAGCAAAATACCAAATCTGCGTTCCATGTGGTGCGCATAAAGTTAGATTATTACACAGGTACTATGAAGTGGTTAAACCTTTTCAGGAAGAATATCGCAGACTGGAGAGAATTGACATAATACACTGAGTTGATATTTCAAAGAATGGGGATATGGCGATATAAATCAATTCCTTTAGATTGATTTATATCGCAGAACCTCAGAATCGAACATAATACACCCAGGTGATATTTCGCAAAATGGAGATCCTGCGATATAAATCAATTATTTTAGCCCTGCGGGCCCCGAAAATTGATTTATGTCGCAGAACCCCCATAACACATATATATGTTCGGCATGAATGCAGAATATGATGCAAAGAGAAAAAGACTTTTAAGCCCTGAATTGGGTAACTTCTGTGCGAAGTGTGATCAACCGTTGAATGAAAAACGTATGGAATATGGAAGTACAAAAATGAGTCATGCAGGAAATACCACATACAGAAAAAACACTCGCCCGAACAGCAACACAAGGAAACAGCAAATGTACATGGGTAGAAAAAACAACAAGAGACGCACAAAGACAAAACAAACATTCAATAGGAGGAAGATGGAAGTACCGCCTTGGAACGGTCAGTGACAAAAGTCACCGGGGGTTTAAACCGGTTTATGGGCGCCCAACCTCACCCTTATTCCATCCCCATCCTAAAAGACAAACAGTGTAAATAAACGTATCCCCTCTCCGACTAATCTACAACAACCGCGACAGCAAATACAGTGGTAAAGTGCATGTATAACAAAAAAACATTTAATTGAACATACTGTATCCACCTATCGCTAGTGTACTCAATGATTGAGCTGCAAACAGAGTAACTGTAGAAAAGTAATAAAGGGTACGACAAAAATGAAATAGTACAGATATCCGACGTTCTCCTTCCATTTCTGGATTTAAGAGGTCGCCTTCATAGAGTACTAAACCTTTCTTGTCGGCGTACATGCAAAGAGGCCAGCGTGATTGCCAACTGTAAAAGGGTTCACAACCAAACATGCAGTATGTTGTAATAATACAGGATCATATCCCTTTTTAATGAATTGTTTTATATATTTGATGAACAAAGTGAGAAAATGGGTATGTCCAATAATTCTACGAAGTTTGTAAATCACATCACCATAAAATTCAGGATGTGAAATACCGTGTCGCAAAAGTACCTTGAGATTACATTTGTACTTGCCAATAAGCGAGAGATTTCGATAGTAAAATTTAGAGAAAGTTTTTCTTAGTTTATGGTATCTATATCCTTGTTTAAGCAGTTTTTCAGTTAAAATGAGATTTCGACTGTTAAAATCGTCAATAGATGAACAAGCTCTAGCAAAACGAATAAGTTGAGATATATAAACCCCGTAAGATGGAGCACGGGGAACATCCCCGTCAAGAAAATTGTACAATGGATTTCTGTGTAAAATGCACAGGGGTGATACAAACAGCCTTTAGTCTACTTCAGCCTGGTGATATCCCCGATTATCAATATCAATGCAAATGGTGTAAAACAACTATGCCGACTTTAGATAATCTTGATAGAAAGCTTACCATCATGAACAGACATAATGAGGCAAGATTTACGGAATTAGAGGATAAAATACACGCATATAGAAACTAAGGGTAATATAAATGAGAAAATGAAAAGGGCTAAATCAGAGATATTGATAGGGATTGATGAAAGAATAAAGGAAGTGGTTGATGAAAGAAGTAAGGAAATGGATGACAGAAGGAGGAGAGAGCTAAATGTAATGGTGTTCAAATTGCCAGAGGGTTTACATGCTGAATGTCTTAAAATCAACAGGAGGGTGAAAATGCAGTTCGTTCAATAGCAGCAGATGTTGGTTTAGAAACTCTCAATATTTTAACACATTATAAGCTAGGGAAAAAGATGGATGGCAAAATCAGACCCCTTAAGGTATTTCCGGCAATGGCCGTTTGTTTACTTTCTTTCAATTTGACCCTCATATTAAAAATTGATTAAATCTATATTTTTAACAATTTTTCAGCTATTATTTTAATACAGTTATTAAGTGAAGGTCCTAGTGTAGTTCATAAATATTAAACAAAGTTTTTTAAGAATTAAATAAAAACTTTATTTTTTACCTGAAAATATGCAAAAAAAAGAGGTGTCGTATAACTCACTTTTCCAGATATTTTTTTTCTAAAAAAATAAAAAGTTTCCTTCTAAATATCTTCTTTAGTCCTGTTGGTATATCAATAAGTCCTTATTATATGATAAATGTTCGAATTTCACTTTTTTCCCAGCACCACGTTTTCAGTCATAGCAAATCATACGAGGGACATTCAGTATGTAATGCCACTGATGGTTTATTTAAGAAACAAACAAATGGATTCCGAATTTTAACGCTTTCTTGAGATCGTTTCCTAACCATTTTGAACGCAGTGCATACGAGTAGGGCTTTCAATGTACACTTTTAGCAATATTTATATAACCGACCTACACATATTTGGTATTATCCTCCCAATTTGACCTGAGACTCGATTAAAAAATTTCGGCGAGTTTATCGGGATTGTTCGTAGTACTCTGTGACAAAAAATAGCAAACCAAAAGCCGGTAATAATCATGTTCCTCTGGGATTGTACAGTAAAACCCCTCTAATGCAACCACTTAATGAATAAACATGGCTGTCTTTATAAGCAGGTGGTTTCTTAATACAGGACAAAAGTTATGCAGAAAGCTCCTACAGGAGCTTTCTGCATAACTTTCGTCCTGTATTAAGCTACCACCTGCCTTTGCCACTGTGAATGATGTCCCTTTTTGCTGGTCGCATTAGAGGGAGTTTACTGTATTCTTATAGCGCATTCTTATACCTTCGGAAATTTATTCGAAGATTACCGACGATAATACACGGAATATGCATGAGTCTCATGTCAAATTGGGAGGATAATATCAGTGTAAATGGTAGATAGTGAATTGAGCGTGTATATAAAGGGATTAGCGGCCACGTGCAATGCAAGGAAAATCGAGCGCTAGTTTCATTTCATACTGAATAACCCTCGTATGTTTGCTATGATTGAAATATAGTGGTGGTGGGGAAAAGTTAATTTGGAACATTTATCATATAATTAGGACTTATTAATACATCAACAGGACTAAAGAAGATATTTGGAATGATTCTTTTGAAAGAATTTGTTTTAAAAAAAAATCTGGAAAAGTGAGCTATATGACACCTCTTTTTTGCATATTTTCAGGTAAAAAATAATGTTTTTATTTAACTCTTAAAAGTGTTGTTTAACATTTATGAACTACACTAGGACATTTACTTAATAACTGTATTAAAATAATTGCTGAAAAGTGTTAAAAATATAGATTTAATCAATTTTTAATATGAAGGTCAAATTGAATAGAGGTAAACAAATGGCCATTGATGGAAATACCTTAAATTAGTATTGCAAGACCATAAACAAAGGAAATGTCTGTTAGAAAATTCTAAGGAAACCAAAAACAAAGTGTCATACATATATAAGGGAGTCATAATGTCGAGAGACATGACTGCTGAGCACAGAAGTGAACGAAAGAAAAAATGGGGACTAAGGTCGAATCCGGGGACCCGGGTGAAAAACACAGTGAAGGTAACTTAGGGGCCGTAAATGGTGCAAACTCGCACCAGTGTTCCAAGGACAAAGGAGAATATACACCAATGTCCCAGGAAATGTCGGACTCTTTTGGTAATGAGACATTGCTTGAAACAAGTTCTCTGCAGGATATAACGGTGATAGGGGGCATTCCTGTCAATAATTGCAATTCTAGTAACAATGTGTTGAGACCCAAAATTGGGATGGTAGGCACAAATTGTGAGCAGTAAGTGTTTTAATGTTGTAAATACGGGTAAAGGTTTTAAAAACAAAGGTAGACTAACTGTAACACAGGATGGGTTTAGAACACAAAACTGTAAGGACAATATTAAGGTACTTTATACAAATGCTGACTGTCTGACTAGTAACAAAATCCTGGAATTGGAGAGAATAGCAGTTGAAACAAAATCGGATATACTGGCAGTCATAGAAATTTATTCGAAAAATACTAGAACTCCCTGTAATATGGAAGAAATGTACAAGATACAAAAATTTAAGATGTTTAAACATGTGGACCACAATGGAAGAGAGGTAGCTTTATACGTAAGTACAGAACTAAGAGCTAGTGTTATTGAATTTGATTGTGATTACAAATAATCAATCTGGATTGAAATTACACTGCCAGAAAACTTGTTAATAGGATGTATATACAGAAGTCCAAATAGCTAAAACATCAATAATGTTGAATTACTACTGCTACTAAGGAAAGATGTTTAGTCTAAGCACTCCGGGTTCCATCTTCCCCTATTGTATGTTTGTTTTGTCTTTGTGCGTCTTTTGATGTTTTTATAGTTTTGTTGTATGTGGTGTTTCCTGCATGACTCATTTTTGTACTTTTAATGATAGTAGGGGATTTTAATTTTAAATATGTATATAGATTGGGATTTATAGTCAACCGTAAAGGGTACTGACCAAATAGAATGTAAATTCTTGGAAGGAGTAAAATACTTATACTTATACCAACACGTTACGGAGTTCACTAGGTTTAGAGAAGGTAATCAACCATCAGTATTAGATTTATTTTTTACAAATGAAGAAAACATGGTTGAGGAAATCATTTACAAACCGGGGTTAGGTAAAAGTGACCATATTATTTTAGAATGTGAACTGACATACAAAAACAAAATGCAAGATAAATAATTCGCCTAAGTATCAGTATAATAGATGTGAATATGAGTGCCTGTCTGGACATATTAAGCGTATAAGAGGGATATACTGGACGACATGGGGGTTCAAATGGCTTGGGAGTTTTTCGCAGAACAACTTTCCATTATGTTAGAGCAAAATATATCATAAAACACTAACTCTGTAAGGCATAAGAATCCGTATGTGGACAGTGATGCCAGGTCAGCAATAAGGAATAAACGTTCGAAATGGGTGAAATATTTGCGCTGTAGGAACCGTCTCACTTATAATGAGTATAAAATAACAAGGAACAGAGTAAGTTCTCTTTTAAGGATGTCTATATACAAATATGAAAAAATATTGCAGAGAATATTAAGGGAAATGCGAAATAATTCTGGAAATATGTGAGATCAAAAACTATGACTCCCTCCGGAGTCGATGTAATAGAAATTAATGAGGTAGTATTACAAGATGATGGGGAAATAGCGGAGGTCTTCAATGAGCATTTTGTGTCAATATTCACAGTTGAGAACCCTACAGTCCCGAGGTTAATAGACAAAACGGAAAAGAAATTAACGGAAGAAATAGTCTTAACAGCTATACAACAGATAAATCCTAAAAAAGCCATTTGTGAATGTAAACATTCAATAGTGAAACCTCTGTATAGGATATTTAAAAAATCAATTGAGGAAGGAAAACCCCAAAACGAATGGAAACAGGCAAATGTTAGTAATATATATAAGGCAGGTAAAATAAAGGATGTAGGTAATTATAGACCGATAAGTGTTACATCAATTTGCTGTAGGATTCTAGAGAAGATCATAAGGAATGAAACAATAAACTATTTGGAAAGGAATAATTTATTATCCATATATCAGCATGGCTTTAGGAAACATAGGTCTTGTATAACACAGTTATTAGAGTGTATTGAGGATTGGTCAAGAGCTACAGATGAGAATAGAGATATTAATATAATATATTTAGATTTTAAAGCAGCCTTTGACAGAGTGCCGCATAAACGACTCTTGGAAAAAGTGAAGAGCCTAGGGATAAAAGGGAAAATTTATAAATGGTCGGAAGAGTTCCTTGAGAGTAGATTCCAAAGAGTAGTCGTTGGGGTAGAACGTCCTCGTTGCAAAGAGTTACTAGTGGGGTTCCTCATGGTAGCGTATTAGGGTCGCTATTGTTCCTTATTTATATTAACGATCTACCAGATGCACTGTACTGCACAATCAAACTGTTTGCAGATGATACAAAGTTATATCCGATCAATGAGAACAGTAATGATGAGGAAAAACTACAAGATAGTCTATGTGATGCATGTCACCGGTCAGACAAATGGCAGATGATCTTCAATACAAAGAAATGTAAATCTATGCACATAGGGAAAACATGCCAGTAATTATTTTTATGATTACTGAAGATAATAGAGTGGATAGGATTTAAAAGGCACCATTAGAAAAAGACCTAAGAATTTACCTAAGAACTACTAAAACAGGGCTACATATATGACAAACTTCGTAAAACATTTTCAAAATTTTACCACCGTAATGTTCTACTCATCAGCAAATACAATTGTAATTTACGTACTTTTCTAAAGTTAGGTATATCACATCCGGAGTTTTACGGTGATGCCATTTACAAACTTCGAAAAATTATTGGACACACATATTTTGATACTTTGTTTGTCAAACGTATAAAACAATTCATTAACAAGAGTACCGCATACGGTACATAATACGCCCACTTGCAAACTTTCTCTGATTCAAAATGCCTTATAAGTGTTGACATTTTCTAATCTGTGCTTCAGATCTTGATTTCCATATTAAGGTGATACTATTTTTTTAAAAAATGAAGTGAATATCTTATTAAATAAAAAAGTTACAGCTAATCCTCATTTTTGCAGATTTTTGTAAAGCGCAACGGCCATAACTCTGTAAAGACATACTGAATGAACCTCAAAATAAACTCAGCTTCAAATTTTGTTACTTAAAACATTTGTATTAAGTTTCATTTATATCATTTTAGTAGTTTTCCCAGAAAACAAAAGACAAACTAAAAGTTGACCGACTAACAAAGAAACGAACACACGAAGTTCAAGGACCATAACTTTAGAATAAAATGACACATCAAAACCCCCGCAATATATGTGAAAATTCACATTAAGGTTTAACCATATAAAAAATTGAAGTAAATATCATTTCAAATGAAAAAGTTATGGCCATCCTCATATTTGCATAGATTTGCATTATTTTTTTAAGTGCAAGGGCCATAACTCCGAAACAACAAATCAAATGATCCTCAGAATCGACTTAGCTTCAGGTCTTCATGCATTAAACATGTGTATGAAGTTTCATTAATATATGTCAAACAGTTTTGCCAGAAAACAGCGGACAAACTATTTGCATATATTTGCATTTTTTTAAGTAAAAGGGCAATAACTCCGAAACGAAAAATCAAATAAACCTCAAAATCGACGCAGTATCAGATCTTGATGCATTAAACATTTTTGTGAAGTTTCATTAATATCTGTCAAACAGTTTTCCCAGAAAACAGCGGACAAACTATTTGCATTATTTTTTAAGGACAAGTGCCATAACTCTGAAACGAAAAAAATCAAATGATCCTCAGAATCAATTCAGTTTCAGATCTTGATGCATTAAACATTTCTGTGAATTTTCATTAATATCTCTCAAATAGTTTTCCCAGAAAACAGCGGACAAACTATTTGCATATTTTTTTAAGGACAATGGCCATAACTCTGAAACAACAAATCAAATGAACCTCAGAATCAACTCAGCTTCAGATCTTGATGCATTAAACATTTGTGTGAAGTTTTATTTATATCTGTCAAATAGTTTTTTCAAAAAACAGCGGACAAACTATTTGCATGTATTTGCAATATTTTTTAAGTAAAAGGGTCATAACTCCGAAACGACAAATCAAATGAACCTCAGAATCGACTCAGCTTCAGACCTTGATGCATTAAACATTTGTGTGAAGTTTCATTAATATCTCTCAAATAGTTTTCCCAGAAAACAGCGGACAAACTATTTGCATATTTTTAAGGACAAGGGCCATAACTCCGAAATAACAAATCAAATGAACCTCAGAATCAACTCAGCTTCAGTTCTTGATGCATTAAACATTTCTGTGAAGTTTCATAAATAGCTCTCAAATAGTTCTTCCAGAAAACAGCGGACAAACTATTTGCATATTTTTTTAAGGTAAAGGGCCATAACTCTGAAACAACAAATCAAATGAACCTCAGAATCAACTCAGCTTCAGATCTTGATGCATTAAACATTTGTGTGAAGTTTCATTTATATTTGTCAAATAGTTTTTCCAAAAAACAGCGGACAAACTATTTGCATGTATTTGCATTATTTTTTAAGTAAAAGGGCCATAACTCCGAAACGACAAATCAAATGAACCTCAGAATCGACTCAGCTTCAGACCATGATGCATTTAACATTTGTGTGAAGTTTTATTAATATCTCTCAAATAGTTTTCCCAGAAAACAGCGGACAAACTATTTGCATGTATTTGCATTATTTTTTAAGTAAAAGGGCCATAACTCCGAAACGACAAATCAAATGAACCTCAGAATCGACTCTGCTACAGATCTTGATGCATTAAATATTTGTGTGAAGTTTCATTAATATCTCTCAAATAGTTTTTTTCAGAAAACAGCGGACAAACTATTTGCATATTTTTTAAGGACAAGGGCCATAACTCTGAAATGAAAAATCAAATGAACCTCAGAATCAGCTCAGCTTCAGATCTTGATGCATTTAACATTTGTGTGAAGTTTCATTAATATCTCTCAAATAGTTTTCCCAGAAAACAGCGGACAAACAAAATGTTGACGGACGAACGAACGTACGAACGAACGAACGGACGGACGGACAGGGCCACGACAATATACGACCACCTTTATTAGGTGGGCGTATAAAAAGGGATATGACCCCTCTATATTGCAGCACACTACATGCTTGGTGGTCGACCCCTTTACAGTTGGTCATTATGCTTTCCTCTTTGCGTGTGCGACGACTGAAAAGGCTTAATACTCTATGAAGATTCCCTCTTAAACCCGTTTACGGAGCGAGGAAATTAGATATTTGTATTTTGCCAGTTCTGTCGTACCCCAAATGACTTCTCCACAGCTGCTCTGACCTGAATAGTCATCGAGTACATGTCTACGATGTCAAGTTTATTCTTTTTCAAAAAAAACCAGTTGTGTATGCTTAATATCCACTAGTAATTGTATCTTCTTGCGATTTATCTTTTATTAAATGTCGATGTAGAAGTGTTTCATATAGTTTTCCCGTACTTTTAAATTATGACGTCATTTAAATGATGACGTCGCTTGTTTACCTCTAACGTTTATTTTCAAATCATTTTCATTTTGGCAGACATCGTTATGCATGTTGTGGAGTTGTCTGGAGGGGGAATTTTATTTACATTTTGACTTTGGTGAAAGTGGGATAAGGACGAGGTTGGGTACCCGTAAACCAGGTTTAAGTCCCCCAGTAGCTTATTTTGGTTGCTGGCCGTTCCAAGGCGGCACTCCTGCTTTCAGCCTACGGTCATTTTTGTTGTTTAATATGCTTAATGTTTAATGTGTTTCGTCTTGATATGCGTCCTGTTATGTTTTGTCTTGCGGCTTTACCGTGTCTTGTTAGATGGTGTTTGGTGCGGTGTCATTTCGTGTGTGGCTCTCCCTGTTTGACTATTTTTCCATATTTATTTGATAACCAGTTGAAATTTGATGATCACATTTACACAAAGATAAAAAAGCTAACAGCATTCTATGTTTGATAGCCAATACATTTACGTATGTGTCAAAGGATATGTTCCCCAACTTGTATAATGCATTGGTAAGGCCGCATCTCGAATATGCATCAGTGATATGGACCCCACACTACAAAAATATAGTATTGCTATTTAAAATGTACAGAGAAGAGCTACGAGAATGCTCATAAGTATGAGAGGTTTAAGCTACAGTGAGAGGTTAAAGCATCTCGGCATAGGGTGACTTTGAGAGAAGTGTGAGGTTAGGACGTCCGTAAACCGGTTTAAAACCCCAGTGGTGTTTTGCTACTGGCCGTGCCAAGGCGATACCCTTCCTTTTGTTTGCCTTACGTCTTTGTGCTTGTAATTTTGTTCATGTGTGGAGTGTTTGTCTCTAGTTCTTGTGTGTTTGTTGGTGTTTTCTGTGTTCATCTCATGTGTGAGTGTGCGTTTGGGTGTGTGGTTGTGTGTGTGTGTGTGTGTGTGTGTGTGTGTGTGTGTGTGTGTCATGCTATCTGTCGGTGTTTTGGTGGTGGTTGCGTCTTGTATGTGGCTTTGCCTGCTTGACTTTACTACTTTTCCAATTAGACAAAACTTCTGCCACCCTACTATTAGTAAAAGGTGATAATAGAACAAGGGGTAATAATACGAAACTTTGTTAACCCAGAGCTAGAACCGAACGGAGAATGGGTGCTTTTAGCCTTAGAGTAATAGACCTCTGGAACTCTCTCCCTAATAGTGTAGTTCTGGCACCCACACTAAATGCATTTAAAACAAAGTTTAAATGGGCACTGGGGGTCACAAACAAAGCTAATAAGTTTGATGCCGAGTGCTATTAACCATATAAGTGAACTGAGGACATTAGAATAGACAGTAAAGCCGTTAGAACTGTGTGTAGTTATGTGTATATATGAAATGGAAGTGAAAATCAACGTACACTCCATAGTGTACAGATAGTGTAGTTTTTAACACGAACTATATAATAGTATTCATGCAAGTGAAGTGATTCATAAAGAATATATACTGGAACCGGTGTAGTGAAATTCAGCTGAAGAGAACAAATACAAATGGGCCGAAGAATCTGTAAAGCTTATGCAACATTGATCTACATGAACTACATGAACATGAACTACATGCTGCAGACGATGTTTTTCTATAGATGATGTCAGAGGTCAAATTCAATGATACAGCAACCTGAAAATGGTACGCGAGACTCAACCATCCTAAGATATACTCATAAACCAACTGTGACTTTCCTATTTCAATTAACGGCTTCCATGCAGGTGCTCTGACTTCAGCAAAGTCATTGAGTACATATTTGACGGATTGTCACAGTTATTATGCTATGTTTTACATGTTTTCCTATGTTCACCGTCTTCTATGTTGTGGGTTATTCCGGCGTGGATACCTTTATTTACACTATTTGTAAAGCTAGGGTGACTTTTGAGAGAAGTGTGAGGTTAGGACGTCCGTAAACCGGTTTAACCCCCCAGTGGTGGTTTTGCTACTGACCGTGCCAAGGCGGTACTCTCTTTTTCACCCTGCTTTTGTTTGCCTTACGTCTTTGTGCTTGTGTTTTTGTTCATGTGTGGAGTGTTTGTCTCTAATTCTTGTGAATTTGTTGGTGTTTTCTGTGTTTATCTCGTGTGCGTTTGGGTGTATAGTTGCGTGTGTGCGTGTGCGTGTGCGCGCGCACGCGCGCGCGCGCGCGTGTGTGTGTGTGTGTGTGTGTGTGATGCTATCTATCGGTGTTTTGGTAGTGGTTGCGTCTTGTATGTGCCTTTGCTGCTTGACTTTACTACATTTCCAGAATATATGTTCCAGGGGATATTTGTCTATAGCTGAGGTCAGAGGTCAAGTTAGGTCTATGTTACAGCACGTACAGCAATACTGAATCAGTACACGACACTCCGCCACCCCAATAATTACTCACACACACACAAAAACAACATTCTTACCTCAGGTAAACTGAGGTAAATCTAGTATTATATAGATCTATATGCCCCAGACAAGGTTTTCATATACACAGCTGATGTCAAGGTCCATGTCACAGTGACCTGCAATTGACACGCATGCACGCTCTGACATGCGAAGATGTACGCACGTGCCAAATTTAGCATTGCTACCTCATGTAACACTACACAGAAGATATGCTCCTGATAAGGTTTTCCTTTAGCTAAGATCACAGGGTCTGGACCGCTTCATTGGGGTCTATATGTACTATATAATATATTATATAGTACATAATTATAGACCCCAATGAAGCGGCCCAGACCCCTGTGGCTAAGATCAGAGGTCACGGTCAATGTGACAGATACGTGAACATGGTGATGATAAGCGATACTACGCCACCTCAAGATGTACTCAAGATGTCCCAGACTGTATCTGTCACCAGTAACAAATAATGGCTATTATAACTAAAGTAAAGAAGTATATTAAAATTTGATTAGAGTGAACTTATTTCGAACGTACTATGCTGCTGCTGTTTTATACTATCCAATGAAAAAAATGCCGGAAGTTGAAAGTATCGTCTGCCTTTCCGGATCTAGAATTCGCGGGTAAGCATTTTCATTTTTGAATGTCCAGACAAAAAGTGCTGGCCAACCAACTTTTGATATGCCATAGCCATTAAATGAGCTCATAGAAAAATAGAGGAAGAAGTTTATGATAATACTGTCAAGAGTAGGGCATGAGTTAGCAAATAGAATCTGTACGAGTCGACTAGTTATCATGTCGCATGGTCTCACCGTCTATCGAACATCTTAACCTTTGACCTGGAACAAAAAAATGTTTACTGTGAATATTGAAGAAAAAAATAAATCAGCAGTTCAAAATAATCTTTTATACATACCTTCAAACAAATAAGTAATTTTATTATCATCTATTAAACCCCAAACAATCCAGTGTTCCCCACCACCCGCATAACAAAAACAAAAATGGCTGCCAGAAAAACATCACCTGCTTATCGAACCTTTATTTTAGAAATTGTTTACTGTAACATAATACTCATAGTCATGTGATTTCATCATGGGCACACGACCTTTGCATAAGCTGAAGGGGTCAGAGCTGTCAAACATTTCTAATGTGGTACACTTTTCAATTTATGTTGATATTCTATAACGTATTAAGAGTTTTCTCATGTTTAGCATACGGTAGTTGAAGGAAAAATAAACTGTATTGACCTGTTTATGACGTATATTTCGTTTTTAAAGCTACGAGGCGATATTTACAGATAAAGCAACAGTACTCATGATTTTATGACGTAGTATGCACTTGGGCTATTTTCAAAAAAATGGCTAGTTTGGGTTTTTCCTCAATAAGTTATATTCTAAACAAATTATGCTAATATATTTTACCCCAAAACATGTCATTCAATGTCATTTAAAAGTGTGTGAAGTTTGAAGGAATTTGCTTAACAATTAAAAAAGTTATGATAAAAAAACAGGTCTAAAATGTCAGGAGTGAAACGCGTGACAGTTTTCAACAAACACCAAATTCAAGACATTCCTTTAAAAAATATTGATAACTTTGAAAGTTGCAATTGTTTTTAACAAAAAGTTTAACATGTTGCCTTGAAGATGGTATATAATTTTAAGCATTATTATCATGTCAAGACGCAAAAACTAAGTGATTACATAAATGGGTATTTAGAAAAAAGTCACTAAAAAAGATATTAAAAAAATATGTATTGAGCTACAACTTCAATAACATTTAAATGATTAACATTCTTTGTTGTTCAGAGTTAAGAGAAATGTGTTGTAATAAAATAGGTAAAATATTTGTTTATGTTATTAATGTAACTGTTGTTTTGCTTCATAGAAAAAAACTGGCCTGAATCCGTCAGAAGTGAAACATTTGGTATATAATGAAAAAGTGTGATGCCAAAAACTTTACACATTTACATTTTATATGGTTTTCCTGGAAGTCTGAGTCTGAGAGTGATCACAAGTAAAAATTATGAGTGAAGATGGTGTTTGTGTATCAAGTACATGGACATCATGTGATTGTCAGGAGTGTAACATATTTTTGCGATTTTATGCTTATTCTTTGTTCAGCCTTCTGAAATGAATTACAGTTATTATGTGCTGTGTTTTAAAGTTATATAATGAAGTGTGGATGATAAATATTCCATCTGGTTCAAATAAGGTAAGTTTAATTTGACAGAAACATTTACATTTTGTCTATTTTTATTTAGAATTTAGACATTTAAATCAAAATGCATGATTTTTTTTAAAAGTGATTGCCAATCATTAAAAAAATATTTTTCTGCTTTGCTATACTAAATGATAACCATTTTAGAATTTAAATTTATATAAAAGAAACCAAGTTGTGCTTCTAACATAACTGTTTATATGTATATGTACATGTTACACTCCTGACCAAAATTGGTAAGAAGTATTATTCATTCATCTTCTACAGAATTAATATCAAAGCAAGCATGGGCAAATTAGTTGTGAGCCTTCCAGCTATTAGAAGGTCATTGACAAATATGAAAAGAGCAACTATAGATCAGAATATTGTAACTAGGCACATCAACATAAAGAGTTGAAAATACTGTGAAAATCTGAAAACCGACAGTTTTAAAAAAGAAGAAAATGAGATAGGAGGAAGAAAACAAACGCTACAAGGAACAGATATGACAAGACAGACTGTCAGATCCTGCCCTTGACAAGAAAATGAAAGAAAAGCAAACAAGAGGGCCATGATGGCCCTGGTATCGCTCACCAGACAATCAGGAGATGATTTTCAAAGTTTTCACTGTTTCTGTAGAAAACTTACCACCCCTAGGGCGGGCCTCATTTGAACCCAGGAGCATTATTCATATAACTTTTGTAGAGGACTTCAAGATGATGCTATGTACCAAATATGAGCCCAACTCCTGGGGTTTGGCCAGTTTTGACCCTAGGGGCATAATTCTATAACTTTTGAAGTTGATGTTATGTGTCAAATGATTGCCAAATATATAAGCTGAGAACCTTCAAGTTTCAGAGAAGAATGTTTTTCAAAGTTTTCACAATATGTTTCTATAGAAAACTGGCCAGCCCCGGGGCGGGGCCAATTTTGACACCAGGGGCACAATTTATTATCACTTTTGTAGAGGACTTGAACAAGATGTTATGTGCCAAATATGAAAGCTGAGAACCATGTAGATTCAGAGGAGAAGATTTTCAAAGTTTCACTATATGTTTCTATTGAAAACTGGCCATCCCTGAGGCGGGGCCAGTTTTGTTCAGGGAACGTAATTTATATAACTTTTGTAGAGGACCTACAGATGATGCTTTGTGTCAAAGATGAAAGCTGAGAACTCTGTAGATTTTGAAGATTTTTTAAGGTTCAAATTGTTGAAGACTGATGACGCACGCCGACGGACATCAGTCAACACAAAGGCTCACCCTGAGCACTTTGTACTCTGGTGAGCAAAACAGAATGGAAAAGGAAAAGTCAACAGAGCCAAGCTGCTTGAGAAAAGAGGGTGCAACTGAAGAGGTCAAAGTCAAAAGCAGGAAAGCAGATGAAGTCAAACAGCATTAGAAAGGCTACTGGAAGAGTTAGAGGAAATTTCCAAGATAGCCCAAGAGCTTGGGCCAACACTATTGAGCACATAGTGAGAAATACTATTCCTAGATGACTGGCACATCTATAGCATACATTGCAGCTTGGAAAGATTGAGTTACATTCTATCAGAACTTATGCACTTCACAACAGCATGTGTTAAGTGCTCCTATGGCGGGCGTAAAAAGTCGCCCCATACTTCATTCTCAGAGTTGTTATATTTTCGGGTATTTCGGGATCATTAGTTTCAATGTTATTAGTTTTGAAAATTGAATACCCCTTAACCCTTTACCCAATAGCCTGTTTCTAGTTTTGAAGACATATGACCACTTAAAGCAGGTTGAAAGTAAAGCAGAATGCGCCTTAAGGCGCATTCTGCTTTACTTTCAGCCTGCTTTAAGCTACCACCTACTACAGGGCTTTTTTTCCCAAAATTGGGAAGGGGCCTTAGCCTTTCATTTTGGGAAATTCAAGCGCGATTTTCGACCAAATTGGGAAAAAAATGTAGACTGACTTTCAAATCTTGAAGATAGTCAAACATCAATATTATAAGCAAAACCCATGGGTGTCTGAGTTCATACTTCAGCAGAACTGCTTTGCGGCCATCATATGTGTCAAGAGAATGACTATCTGTGGATATTGAATGACTATCTGTGGATATTGTAGGTGTTGAGACAGTAAGAAACTCAGATGCATCACTATGGGACAATGTAGGGGTGGTTGAGTTATACTTGCCACATTTGATGATTCAGATACAGAGTGAGACTTAGATCATACATTAGGAGAGGTCGGGGTGAAATCCGGTGAGTTGACTGTCTGGTCTTCTGACACTGGGAGATCTGACTGACCTTGCACTTAAGCAGACGCTTGTGCTGTCAAAGAGGAAAATGAATCCGACTTTGTCCTTTTGACACCAACGGTGAAAAGGCTGCGCTGTTGTTGTTTTTTTATCTTCTGCAGCCCTTTTAACGGATTTTATATAATACTTTCCGTTTTTCGACATTTTTAAAGTTTGTTTAGGGAGTGCTTGTTTTCCAAATATTAATTCAGATAACCGTAAGAATATGTTCTACAGTATTCGTTCAGAAAACGATTTAATTATTGTTCATAAATTTTAAGCGTGTACAGAAAGCTATCATGAAGTATTTCAAACAATTTAATCTGAAATGGTGACCGCGTAAAATCTCCAGGCAGTTTAATAAATCGTGCAAAATTACTGGATTTAGTTCTCGATTCAACAAATCAAATCGGGTCGATAAATTCGCAGCATCTCGGTCATAAATAGAGTGCTGAGTCATCTTCGTATAGATGCTTGCACAAATAAAATTACGTTGGATTAAAGCGTTTAGGGACCGTGATCGCTATGTCTTCCCGAAGACGAGTGTGGGTTACTTCCCTTTGAATGGACGAAGGTCCGATGGCCCGAGTTTAATTTTGTGTCTTGTTTTTTCGTTTTTCTTTGACATTGGCAGACTTATTGTTTGGACCGGGGGCAACATATTGGGAATTTCTGCATCATACTTTTGGGAAATTCTTTCACCGAAATTGGGAAAAAAATAGGCTTTTCGCAATTGGGAAGTCACCGAAGATCGGCCTCTATTAAAGAAGGAAAAAAAGCCCTGCTACTAGGATATAGAAAATATTTATTATGCAATATGTTCATGACTGTATGAATTTGAACTATTTTCTTCAGCGGAGGAATAAATCAAACACGCTAAAAGCCGCTTCTATCAGGTAAAGGGTTAAGCCGGTGTATGAAACAGAAAGATTACTGTTTAGACCAGTAGATCAACACACTGAAAAGAGGATTCAACTGAAGTTGTCAAAGTTCTGAAAAACATCTGAAAGTTTAAGTTGACATCATAAGTATTTCCGTCAGGAGTGTAACAGTTAGGCAAATGTGTGCAACAACTCTTTTTTTGTTCATAACACTAGTAGGATCAGATTCAAGTGAGTTTATTTTAATTGTTTTAGTGTTTAATTGTTCCATGAAACATACTATTAAAGTTTGCGACACGTTTTCAGCCAAAGTTGCAAGTGGAGTCCATATAGTTTCAAACTAATTTCTTGAAATATTTTCAAATTGGAGATGTAATCGCCAAATTTATTTAAAAATGTTTCACTGTCTATCAGTTGCTATGTATTGACAGTTCAGTTGATAATAACTGTTAATTTATATGTGAAATCTAGTTTATGACTGACAGCTACATATGTCAGGAGTGTAACAAATTCTGAACGAAAATGGTACTGTTGTAATGTTGATTTTCTGCGCTAAAATCATAATGTCTTTTATGATTTTTTTTTCAATTTTACACGTTATTGTTAAAATTTCATGAACAAGCCTGATTTATTTAAATAGTTTCACCATTTAATTTGAAAATAAAATTTTAATTGTGTGAATATTAATTCCATGAGGAAAAAAGGGGGAAAAAATAAATTTGTATTATATTTTTGAATGACAGACTGATTCAAAAGTTTTATTCTGTATGATGATATAACAGCTAGCAAAAATAAACCTTGAAAGTGTAAAGAACCATTTAACTAAAAAAATAATATACTTTGAAAGTGTTCATGTATTTTTGTATTTTTTTCTTGTTCACTTGAAATTAAAGCTTGATAAAAAAATTAATACTTGAGATTAGCTTTATACCCAACCAATTTTGTTAACTACAATGGTTGATCATAACATTCAGGCAAGCTTTTTTGTATTTCATGAAGGTTTAAATTCTGACATCTTTTCAACTTTTCTAGCCATTTTTTTGAAAATAGCCCACTTGTACATGCATAAAAACACCAAAAAATGAAAGGTTCGATAAACAGGTGAGGTTCGATAGAAGGCGAGTCTACGATCTATCAGCCATGTTTGATATTTTACTCCATGAGGTATTCTGGCGGTATATTCTTCTTGTAGTGTAACACAAGTAGAAACTTTATCTCTTCAAAAGCAATGCTTTTAGAGGTTTCGATTTGTGTAGGAATCAAATTTTCGAACAGTGTGAGACCATGTCGCCATTGGAATTTAAGCGCTGACATAAAATAGCGGATCTAGAAGGGAAAGGATTTAGATCTAACACTCTTTCTAATGAGTGATTCAGATGCAGCTGACATTTCGGCCGTTTACCGCTATCTATAGATCTATCTTTGCATAATGCCTGTCTCCGCTTTTGCATATTACTGGCTTGAAAAGGTGCAGGCCGTGCGAGGATAAAAGCTATAAAAGTTGTGAAAGTGAGACTTCAAAAGTGGGATAGAGAGAAAGAATATAGTGAGATAGGTGTTAAAACATGGTGAGGATTAAAATCAGGTAAAACACTTGAATCCAGACATTTAGGGGCGGTTTGAAATAAGAGAGGGGGATAATACTGATTTGAACCCTTCTAGATCTGGATGCATAACAGCAGATGCTGGCAAGCTGTTCCACTAGTTCTACAATATAAAACTTCTGTATTTCGAAATATAACATACATGTAATTATCGTTCTTCATCACATTTTTATTCTTTTATATTTATTGTTTTTCTATTATTTTTTTAATTTTTATCATTCCTGCGAAATACGAAGTTTTATAGAAAATGCTGAGTTTCCCATAGCATATTCCGCTCAAACGCTTGATCAGAATGATTCATTGAATAAATCCGTTATATTTATCTATACTCAATATACTGTCACAAAGTATGCATGTTTTCTCATATGTGGATGAATAAACTAAGTTATTTATAAAAGCTTAACTGATAGCCACAAAAATCCAAAGAAAAATTGAATTGACAAAACCGTTAGTTTGTTTACATTACCGATATACAAATTTAGCTTTTGAACGAAATTTATATATATGTCCTTTAGACTCTTGCGAGTAACACAATTCTCACTCACTGGTTTAAAATCCTTCCAGAATTGAGTCTAAGCATTCTGGGTCATACATGTGATAACTACCGGATGGTGCGGGAGAGTCCCGCATTCGAGGCCAACTACCGCAAATACCAACAAAAATAACCATCCGCATAAATCTCCCTCTTTGACACCAAATCTCCCTCATTTTAAAAGCTAATCTCCCTCTTTGCCTCGAAAATATTATCACATGTATGATTGGTCGTTTCACATTTTTTAAAATTATTTAAAAACAGTAAAAAGTAAAAAAAAAATTCGTTCAAAGCCTTTTTCGGAAATCCGTAAATTTGTTTCAACCGGGTACATGTACCATTGCCATATTGGCGGCCTAAAACGAAAGTATGAGTGTGAATATATTTGTGACTCAGGATTAAAAGCAAAGGTAAATGTGATATTTTGAACGACATTATTTGTTTTAATTATATTTTGCATGTGTTGGGACCTAATAATCTACAGCTGCATGCGATTAATGGTTTTCGGCATAACTACACCGTTTTGGCATATATGGTTTTGACTTCACGCCAGCAGCGAAAAATAAATATGAATATGAATGATGAAAAACAAAATGAAGAATGATAACGGGATAATTTGAATGAAAAATAAGCTTGCGTGATGTCAAATTATTTGGACTAGCTGTTCCACATGACCACTGTACGTACAAGGGAAAAACAAATACTTAAAGTAGTTTACAGAGGTGTGTATTTGACAGAAAGATAAGGGGTGCCTATGGCGAGTCATTCTCACAGGTCTACTGAGATATGATGGTAATGGGACGGCGACTAAACCATACACAATAGTTGGAGACAATCCATCTTGCTGCCCTTCGCTGAACTTTTTCTAGTTTATCAATATTTACCTTTGAGCTAGGGCCTAAAGCAAATAAGGTGTGACATTTTGTAAAAAAATAATTTTTCTTAAAACTTATTTTCTCTAGCTGCATTATATTGTAAAACCATCAAAATTAATACAAATCGATAGATTTTGAAGAAATGTGTGGACATTTTTTAGAAAATGTTCTTTAAATTACCCATTTAGCTGCAAAATATTTAACGGACATGGTTAATTTGAGTAGCATGCAATAGTACTGTAATAGTAATATGATACTTAACTAACATATTCATAGTTACACAAGGTCTAAGTAGACACGTTTGTGTATTTTACATGGAGCAAAATAGCTAATCGGTAATTTTTTCTGATGTTATTCAAGAAAATTGGCAGAAAAATATCAATATTGACACAAAGAATTTCTATTTTTAACATCAGAGACCATTTAGACAGCCAAATCATATTTTAGCAAATAAAACAATACACTGTTAAGTGATATGCCAAATTTTATTTCTTTTACATTTACTTCTAAAAAGATATTAACATCTTAAGTAAGCTGTTAAACCTAACCGTTAGGGTTGGGACATAAAATGTTCATGTCATGTTATTAAGAGTAAGTTGTTATTTGTACCTAAATATCCTCAGAAAGTATTAATATGATTAAGGGAAGCTTTTTTAATAAATATAACGATGAACAATTACTGTATTGGCCTTAATCAAGACTCATTATATGGCTTGTTTGTCTAGAGAGAGGCTTAAATGTTGGAAACTTGATTTTCCTAAAGGCTTAAAACATCATTCCTAATATTTTACACCCTATTCCATGATACTGGTGAATGAGGGAAGAGTAAAAATGTATAATGATATAAACTTATTTGCATTTTGCAATAAAACAAGCTGACACATGTTTAACCTCAAAACCGTTAGGGTTGGGACACTTCTAAGGTTCAGATAAAATTGTTGATGTTCTTCAACTACATACAAAAACACTACTATTTTGTTAAATTTGGTTGGCTATTCTTAATTTCTGATGAAATTCAATGCCCCAGGATGGGTTATTATTACTGTTCAGAAACTTGTACTTTTATTACTTGTATTTTTTCCTCATCATAATTATATCTCAATAAAAAATTACTTCAGCACAAGTGCATTTCCTCATATACATTATTAACAAATGTTGCAATAATAATGTAGTTTGACTTCCAATATTATTTTGAACACCAGCCATTAAATATTTCTGTATTTGTTTGAATTTTCCATTACCTACCTTTGCGTTAGGGTTGGGACATTGACAGAAATAGTAAACCAATAATTGAAAATAAGAGGTTTTATTAACTCAAAACTACTGAAATAATGTCCAAGTTACATTAAACCCAAACAATGTTGTAACAAGAATGATGAAAGAAACAACAGTGCCATCAGCTGGACAAAAATTATGTCCCTTGGAGGCATTACCATTCCAAGTACTCACAGCTATAATTAGATTTGCTAAAAAAATAGACTGACACATGAAGTCTATACTAAAGTTAATTCGAAATGAAAGTACTTTTGTATGAAGCTGTGAACAATCCTTTGGAATACTTAAATACCAATGTTCATAATTATGGGCTAGTGTTAAAAAGACCGTTAGGGTTGGGACAAAAACCGTTAGGGTTGGGACAAGAATTTATGATGCAATAGCAGAAAGAAGGTTAGAAGTAAAGCTATTCCTTTTAGACAAGTATCTAAAATGAGGATAAAGGAACATAATCAAAGTGGTTAGACTTGCCAAACTAACTTCAATTACAAGGTGCATACAAATGATCAAGCTAACTGTTAAGCCATTAGGGTTGGGACAAAAAATCATCTTTAAAGGAAACATGCCATTTTGTGACATGTTTTTGTATGTAAATTCATAGATGAAAATCTAAAAGTGCATTGTGTTTGCAATTAAGATACCACATTTCATACTTCCAAGCCTTTTTCTTTTTCATTAAAGCACACATCCTTATAACAGGTGTAGTTAAGGGTATTTGGCTTCATTTTGGTACTTTTCAAAACATTATAGAAAAAATATATAATGGTTCTTATAAATATTTAAATGGTTTACATTTGAATATTTATGTTCATTTTGTTGCTAAAACATTTAACATTATGAAAAGAACTGATAGCAAAATTGTATCTCTATAAAACATTTTTTTAAAAAGTGAATGTCACGCAAAAACAGCTATTTTTTCAGAAATTCTGAATTTTCATATCTTTACAACAAATCAACCAATTTGCCTGAAATTTGAAACATGCATTGCTTCAGATTGGCTGAGCATAAACTTGGGGGATTTATATATTACTGTGCTCTGTAGTTTCATTTATATTATGTACAACATTGGCTTCAGTGAAAATATTCCTTATTTGCTCTAGGCCCTAGGTGACCAAACCGATGATGTATATTCCAGTTGAGGTCTTACCAAGGTCTTATAAGCTACCTCTCGTATTTTTTGTTTTTTTGTTGTGATGTTCCTGGAAAGAAAACTTAAGAGTTTTATTTGCAGAAGACGATATGTTTTCAATATGCTTGTTCCAAGAAAGATTTACCGATATTGTAACCCCTAAATACTTTGCACTATTTACATTTTCCAAGATCTGGCCGTGTAACTTATAATTGTAAGAAAATTTGTTTTTGCTAAAATTGCAGATAGACATAGTAACACATTTACTGGGGTTAAATTCCATGTCCCAGGTTTTCTCACATTATTTGTTAGATTTAGGCTTACTGTTGTTTTAGCACTATTGTAACGTGCAAACCGAGTGACCCAGCAACAACAAACCCTGTTGGTGCAAAGCTAAAGCTCACATCAAGAGATGTTTGTTACGCTATATATATACCTCCACTTCCCAAGATACAATGATCTGGTCAGCTTCATTTGCATAATTACCAAAGTTCTACGAACGTTACATTACTCTCCCCTCCGAGAAGTCTCGTCCCAAGACTTGGACCCTGGGAGACCCGTGGGTAAGGCAACTCCGGTCTGGCAGTTGTCTTTATCCCACCGCTGCCACCATTTGTAACGTGCCAACCGAGTGACCCAGCAACAACAAACCCTGTCGGTGCAAAGCTTAAGCTCTCATCAAGAGATGTTTGTTGCGCTATATATGTTTGTTGCGCTATATATATATATATATATATATACACCTCCACTTCCCAAGATACAATGATCTGGTCGGCTTCATTTGCATAATTACCAACGTTCTACGAATGTTACATTACTCTCCCCTCCGAGAAGTCTCGTCCCGAGACTTGGACCCTGGGAGACCCGTGGGTAAGGCAACTCCGGTCTGGCAGTTGTCTTTATCCCACCGCTGCCACCATTTGTAACGTGCACACTGAGTGACCCAGCAACAACAAACCCTGTCGGTGCAAAGCTTAAGCTCTCATCAAGAGATGTTTGTTGCGCTATATATATATACCTCCACTTCCCAAGATACAATGATCTGGTCAGCTTCATTTGCATAATTACCAACGTTCTACGAACGTTACACTATATTGATGTTTAAGTTCACAAAAGTAAATACATGTTATTTTATTTATTATATGTTTTAACCCTTCTCTTGCTGAATTTTAAAATACATTTCACCTTCTTTACCCATGCCCTGTTGTATAATTACATATATCTTCACTGTGTATAAGTATTTTGCTGCACAATCGCTGCTGTGGAGTGCACTGGTTGCACATTCAACTTGTAAATAGTGCAGACCCTGATGAGACAGCTCCTGCAGGAGCTGTCTCATCTGGGTCTTCACTATTTACAGGTAGGTATATTGACGTGAATAGCAAGCGAAGGGTTAATCTTATTTACTCTCTTGGCAAGTAACATTTTGATATCAACAAGTCGATTTTGAATGACAAGTGAACTTTCAAAACATTTCAGAACCCCTGTACATGTGCGTTTTTATGCATTTTCATACACAAACTCATATGAAACTCTTAATTCTGCGTACTGAAATTTTGAAACGAATGTGGGAAATTGTGTGTACATGTATTTTAACTGTCAGACTCTGACTCTGCATTTAGCCTTTCTTGTTTCTGTTGAAATTGGCCTGAAAAAAATGCATAGATCTTCAATAGACGCTCACACTACTGACATACTTCAGTGATTTTTTTACCTGCGAGTCCCGAGTCCTGTACTCACAAAAGTCTCTGGGGATCATCCGGATGCAAAGTTTCAAATTATGTGAGTCCCAATAATGCATTGAAATTTCTAACAAAATTTAATTTTGAAGTTTTATTAATATCTTAAAGTTCTATAATCATTTCAAGGTCAGGGAATTGTCAGGGAATTTTGAGAACTGTCAGGGAAATTTGAAAATACATGTATAGGCAAATGTCAGGGAACTTTGAAAACATGAGAATGAATGTTATATATTTTAAAAAATCCATAACATAGTAAATAAATTAAGACAGAAAGACCAAAATTTCGCGATGAAATGTGTCAGGGAAATTTGAAATTATGTCAGGGAATTATGTCTTCTCTGTTTTGTGGCAACCCTGTGACTTTGGATTAATCGACTGAAAAGGAGCGTTAACTAGAGAAAAGGAAAATTTTAGAATTTTGTAGTTTTGAAACCATTGTGATAAATAGAGCATTGCTCCTATGGAGCAAATTTATGCTCAATTTATCACAATGGTTTCAAGATGTGACTATTACAGAATACAGAGGTGTAGAAAGGCGTATTTAACTATTTATGGAGGAAAGGGTTAAAGACTTCTAAGAGAAAGAAGTTAACCCTAAAGCCAATAGCATTACCATGTGATGTTTTGTATACACTGAAAATAAAGTGAAAAACGCATAATTACTAGGGGAAACAAGTGATTTTCAGCGCAATTCCCTCAAGCCCTCTCATTGAGTCTGCATTATTTTTTAATATTGATAATTGCTGGTAAGCTTGGCTTTGATTTTTAGAAGTGTAAAATTTATTTTGTTTCAGGTTAAAGCTAGAAGATGGCGGAAGATAACACACCATTCTTTGTATGTCATTTCAATATTAATACATGTATATTCTAGCCAGTATAAAATGCATTATTTATAAGTTAAACCATTACCTCACAGAGAAACCTTTTGATGCATTTTCAGCAGGGTCTGCCCTGTTTATTGAATGAAATATTATCTCCTATATTACTTTAGGTAAGAATGCCAAGTTTGATTTGCAAGTACGAATGTCGCATACAATTTTCAGGTCGCCTTGACCTCTGACTTCAGCTATAGAAAAACCTTGTCTGGAGCATATATAATCTTCTATATTTCTTGAAGTAAGAATGCCAAATTCGATGCTTGAGAGCCGGCCGCATGGTTCAGTGGTAGAGCGTCCGCCTGCGGTATGGAAGGTCGTGGGTTCGGTCCCCGGCCGCGACAGACCAAAAGTCGTTAAAAGTTGGTACTAGTAGCTCCCTTATCTACGTTCGACATTACAAGGTGTAGTTCTAGGACTGATTGGCCCGGTGTCAGGATAATGTGACTGGGTGGGGTGCCCTTGCCATGTGCCCGGGCAAGGGTATTTCAGTGAGGCAGCACTATAACTTGTCTCATGCGGGTGCCGTCTGCAAATAACTGAAATACTGTTGGTCGGACGTTAATAAACCCAACTCACTCACTCATTCGATGCTTGAGTATATCTTTGGACGGCTGAGTATTGCATATATGTACTGTTTTCCGGTCACTGTGACCTTCACTTCTGACCGGCTATATGAAAGCCATGGCCTGAGCATCTCTCCTATAATTAGTCCCCCACCAGTTACCGGTTGGGGGACTATATAGGTTTGCTTGATTCCGTCCGTCCGTCTGTCACGCTTCGTGTCCGGGCCATATCTCCTACAAAGTTATGCAGCCCTTTTTTTTAAGGTTTTGGGGAAGTGTGGCGGGGCCTTTAGACTGGGGAATTTTGCAACATAACTGGGCCTTTTGGGGAAAATATTTGCAACATAACTGGGCCTTTTTGGGAAAAATTACACTGTAACAGTCTTCATAGGCGACAAAAACCAGGGTTTATTTTAACTCATTCCTCACTGGAATTTCAAAATTGACACTTCCAGGTAAATGTTATCAATTAAGTCTAGTATAAAGTCCATTTTTGACTATTATTTAAGGGTTGGTTTTCCAATATATTTCAAAATTACAAACAGTGCAGACCCTGATTAGATGGCTCTTTCCATATGACAAGACTTGGAGACAAGTGTACACTTATATCTTCTATACAGTGGAAAGAGGATGGGAGGGGGAGATATCTGTTTTTGTGACAAAAACAAACCTCTACTAGTTACAAATTGTTTTCATAAAACTCGTTTACTATAATGAATATGACACTTGCTAACATCCGTGCACGATCCCGATGTTTCCTCAGAATTTACGATTTCAGTCGTTAGACATTTGTGCCCGAGAGCTAGACTGATTCATGACAGCTTGTTTAAACATAAATTCAGTCTTAAAAGATCCCTTTCCGTCATTCTTTTTTAATTTTTTCACATAACAACAACTATTATGAGACATTTTCGATGTTTACAAAAAGCATGTTTCATGTCCCGATGACGCTTGACTTTTCTAGTATCAAATCAATAAGCGTCTAGCGATGATGACTCACATTCGGAACTACTCGCCAATTTCCCTACTATCGGAATATCTCGCATATACAGAAGTTACGTATACGAATCTCGGTGCATGTTTAACAGTTGTTTGGACAGAAATAATTCGGAACATTGGCCTTCAAAAATACGACATGAGGTGGGGAATTTTTACCAGATTTTGGGGAAAAAAGTATATGATTTGGCTTGGGGAATGGGGCCGAATATCGGCCCCAAAAATGGCATTAAAAAAGGGCTGTTATGCCAAATTCATTATAACTTCACACATTGAAGAGCAATGATGAGGGCTAGTGTCATGCACAAGGGCCATAACTCTAGCATCAATATTTTTAGAGTTATTCCCCTTCTACATATTTTTTTGTCCGGACAATAACTCTTTATCTACTGGTTCAATTGATTTGAAACTTCACATATGGAACAATCATGAGTTCTTCCCCTTTTTATACGCCCACCTAATAAAGGTGGTCGTATATTGTCGTGGCCCTGTCCGTCCGTCCGTTCGTTCGTTCGTTTGTTTGTTTGTTCGTTCGTTCGTTCGTTCGTTCGTCCGTCCGTCAACATTTTGTTTGTCCGCTGTTTTCTGGGAAAACTATTTGACAGATATTAATGAAACTTCACACAAATGTTAAATGCATCAAGATCTGAAGCTGAGTTGATTCTGAGGTTCATTTGATTTTTCATTTCAGAGTTATGGCCCTTGTCCTTAAAAAATATGCAAATAGTTTGTCCGCTGTTTTCTGGGAAAACTATTTGAGAGATATTAATGAAACTTCTCACAAATGTTTAATGCATCAAGATCTGATGCTGAGTCGATTCTGAGGTTCATTTGATTTGTCATTTCGGAGTTATTGCCCTTTTACTTAAAAAATAATACAAATACATGCAAATAGTTTGTCCGCTGTTTTCTGGGAAAACTATTTGAGAGATATTAATGAAACTTCACACAAATGTTTAATGCATCAAGATCTGAAGCTGAGTTGATTCCGAGGATCATTTGATTTGTCGTTTCGGAGTTATGGCCCTTGTCCTTAAAAAATAATGCAATTAGTTTGTCCGCTGTTTTCTGGGAAAACTATTTGAGAGATATTAATGGAACTTCACAAAAATGTTTAATGCATCAAGATCTGATGCTGAGTCGATTTTGATGTTTATTTGATTTTTCGTTTCAGAGTTATTGCCCTTTTACTTAAAAAAAAATACAAATATATGCAAATAGTTTGTCTGCTGTTTTCTGGCAAAACTGTTTGACAGATATTAATGAAACTTATCCACATGTTTAATGCATCAAGACCTGGGGCTAAGTCGATTCTGAGGATCATTTGATTTGTTGTTTAGGAGTTATGGCCCTTGCACTTAAAAAAATAATGCAAATCTATGCAAATATGAGGATGGCCATAACTTTTTCATTTGAAATGAATATTTACTTCAATTTTTTTACTTGGTTAAACCTTAATGTGAATTTTCACATATATTGCGGGGGTTTTGATATGTCATTTTATTCTAAAGTTATGGTCCTTTAACTTCGTGTGTTCGTTGCTTTGTTAGTCGGTCAACTTTTAGTTTGTCTGTTGTTTTCTGGGAAAACTATTAAAATGATATAAATGAAACTTAATACAAATGTTTTAAGCAACAAAATTTGAAGCTGAGTTTATTTTGAGGTTCATTCAGTTTGTCTTTACAGAGTTATGGCCGTTGCACTTTACAAAAACGTGCAAAAATGAGGATCTAACTTTTTTATTTAATAAGATATTCCCTTCATTTTTTTAAAAAATAGAATAACCTTAATATGGAAATCAAGATCTGAAGCACAGATTAGAAAATGTCAACACTTATAAGGCATGTTGAATCAGAGAAAGTTTGCAAGTGGGCGTATTATGTACCGTATGCGGTACTCTTGTTCATATTTTCTTGTCAGTTCGTCTGTCACGCTTCGTGTCCGGGCAATATCTCCTACAAAGTTAGGCCAAATTCATTATAACTTCACACATTGAAGAAGCATGATCAGGAGTAGTGTCATGCACAAGGGCCATAACTCTAGCATCAATATTTTTGGAGTTATTCCCCTTTTACATATTTTTTTGTCCGGACAATAACTCTTTATCTATTGGTTCAATTGATTTGAAACTTCACATATGGAACAAGCATTATGGGGGTAGTGTCATGCACAAGGGCCATAACTCTAGAATCTATATTTTTGGAGTTATTCCCCTTTTCATATTTTCTTGTCCAGTTAATAACTCTTTATGTACTGGTTCAATTGATTTGAAACTTCTCATATGGAACAAGCATGATGAGGTGTAGTGTCATACACAAGGGCAATCACTCTAGCATCAATATTTTTGGAGTTACTCCCCTTTTTCATATTTTCTTGTCGGGACAATAACTTTTTATTTACTGATTCAATGTATGAAAGTAGGTACTAATACCATTTAGGTGGTCATGTATATACCATGGTCAACCACACCATGGGTGGGTGGAGTGGGGAGAGTGGAGTTTTTTTTTCAGTCCGGTGGGGGACTCATGTCTTGTATAGCAATACAACATGCCCTTGTTATTAGTATATACTTAACATCCCAACTGCCAGGGTTTCTGGTGGGACTTTCAAGTTGAGGGTCCCAGTGACCCTCTGGTGATAAAGTTAAGGGTCCCTGAAAATAATATTATGAGGGTTCTAGTTCCAGCTAAAAGTATTTTTTTCATGATCTTAAATTGCCAACCTATTTACTTAAGCCAAATTGTCTTCAACTGTATTTGAGTACACGTTTATCAGAAGTAACTCCAAAACACAACCTATCAAGAAGGATAATGGATAAATTGGATTTAGACAAAATGGGCTCTGCTTCCTTGGGGATGCAGCTGTTTATTGCGTCAAAGACGCACGATCCTGCATTAATGGAAACGCTGAACTGCCACAATACATGCATATTTAATCATGCATGATTATTGACTTATTATATAATTACCCCCGCAAACGAAATTTGAGAGTGTTGTATAGGAGTCAGTGTGTTGGTCGTTTGGTCTGTCTGTCTGTCTGTGGAACAACCTGGCACAAATCTTGTGACGCAAACTACTTCTACATTTCTTTTCCAATTTACATCAAACTTTGCATCTATATGCAACTTGTGTAGATGTGCTGCATCATTGTGCGTGACACAATTTTCCTTCACGACCGAAGAATTACAGAGTTACGGCCCCTGATTTGACTTGTGACTTAACCATAGGAACCTATTTCCTCAAAAGGACATTTAAGATGCTTAAGCATAATGCTGCATTTATTTGCTATAGATGAATCATTGATTGCATTTCAATGAGTTTAAATCAGTGTGTTGGTTGGTCGGTCGGTCGGTCGGTTGGTCGGTCGGTCGGTTGGTCTGTTTGTCTGTCTGTGGAACAACCTGGCACAAATCTTGTGACGCAAACTACTTCTACATTTCTTTACTGATTTACATCAAACTTTGCATATGCATTAATTATGAAGTGAAGATGTGCATGACACAATTTTCCTTCATGACCTCTGATGAATTACAGAGTTATGACCCCTGATTGGACTTAAAAAAATTGTGACTTGAACTGTTTCTACATTTCTGTACCAACTGAGATAAAATGTTGCATATGCATCAATAATGAAGTGTGAATGTGCATGATGTGCAATTTTTCATGCAATTTGTCCCAATGTACAGAATTATTATATTTCCATACAAACAAAGTTTGAGAGAGTGTATATAGGAGTCGGTTTGTTGGTTGGTTGGTTGGTCAGTCTGTCCGTGGCACAAATCCTGGTCATGGCATCAGAATGTTTGATTTGGGATCAAAGCAGCTGAGCCGGGGTATTCAATCACCTTTAGTGATAGTTCTAATTAAAATCAGTTTATTTTGTATCCCAGGGGCATTTTTCCATTATAAGTTCAAATTGACAATCTTCATTAGAATAGCTGAACACATACCATGTTTTATGATGTTATTGAAAAAATGTGTTTATTGTAGGGACTGTCATTTTAAATAAATGCAGTGTAAAACTAACACTCAAGAGATTATTTTGTGCATATTTAAGAAAGGTGCTAACTAAATGTAGGATGGAAGTTATTTTCTGTTATTCTAGGAGCTTTCTGCATTACTTTTGCTCTGCATTAAGCAACCACCTGCTTTTAACCTATTACCTCAGGCTATTTTTAGACCCAACCACTTTGAATAAATATACTGAACAGGACCACTAGAAAAACGGAAATATTTAGAATTGTGTAGTTTTGAAACTTATGTGATAACTAGAGCATTTTCTCCTATTGAGCAAATACTCTTATTTATCACAATGGTTTCAAAAAGTGACAGACACGTCTAAAGGCATTAATATGAGGGAATGGGTTATAGATATCCATGTTTATTAAGTGCTCACTTTGTATGTAGTGGTTTAACTGTGCAATATTCACCACTTTTGTTGCTACTTTAGCTCGTCTGTACGAGCTATTGTCGTAACTCCAGCGTCCGCGTTGTCCTCGTCCGAAATTTTAACATTGACCATAACTTGACCATAACTCAAAAAGTATAAGAGGTATCAACATGAAACTTCATAGGTTGGTAGATCTCATTGAGGGAAAGGCCCCTACATTAGAACCATAACTCTTGATTTCAAAATTTTGGAGTTATGGCCCTTTATATTTTTCAAAAATATTTAATTTATCTGGACAAGCACCAAGTCAGACGGGCATCCAGGTGCCGCACACGGCTCTTGTTAACCCTTTACCTCCATAACTATACGCCTTTCTACACCTTTGCAAACAGAGTAGAGCTAGATCGAACGGCTCCTATAGGAGCTGTCTGATCAAGGTCTACCGTGTTTGCTTATGGAATAATATAAATTTGATTCCATGGTTTCTTCTTTGGCAAACATTTCATATGTACATACCGGTATGCCATTTATTTTAAAAAAATAATCTTAAAGCCAGCAACCTTATACACTTACCACCACATTGAGTAATCTACATGTAGTTTAAATTTGGATGATAATAGATTAACCAGTTTTCACACATGTAAATTGTAAATTAATACTGATATTGCAGAACCTCCCTTCTCTGAAGAGTATGGACAAGTATGAAATGGACACATTTCTAGAAAAAGATGTTGACTTGGAGAAATGCTTCAGTAAAAAAGAATTGGAAGAAATGGGACAGTTTGAGAAGAAACGCTACAAGAACATGGTGCAAAATTATGAGTTAATGCTTCATCTTGGTATGTAGTGAATCTCACAGGTTTGTGGTGAACATCATCATGTCACAGAGACATGCTCATGCTTATTAAATAGGTTTTTTGGCATTTCAACCCTTTCAATGCTGATTTTATAAAATGGAATAATCAAACATTGTTCATTCTTAGAGACCATACAATATGAAAGGGTAAAATTTGCCAGAGGATTTTGAATGACAAACAGTGCAGACCATGATCAGAGGCCTCCTTTTAGGAGCCCTTTGATCTGGCTATACATTATCTGCAAATGCAAGTACACATACATGTACGCAGCGTCGCTGGTTCCTGCATTCAAATGGTCAAAGATCAGTTCATCCCAATAAAGTGATGTTTTGTATTGTGGCTATTAAATCTAATTAGATAATTGTTTATATTGCCATTGCCAGATTTTCATACTTTGCGGGGAAACAAAGAATAGATCTAGTGTTATGATCTGAATGAATAGTTTTCAGTCTGAGGTTGTGTTAAAAAACACAAACCAGTATGAAGGCATTTTATTATATACATTATTCCATGCTGAAGGCAGAGTGATATTAGTTTTGACGTTTTTGTCAGTCCATCTGGAGCCATATCAAAGACATGGATGTGAATCTCAATAAAACAGTAGAAATTTTACTCGGTATAGGGACATGTGGCCCCTGAAATTTCATTAAATCATGTTAAGTCATATTGCCTTACAATTTTTAGATTTAAGGCCCTTTGGATATGTTTTTATTGTTGAGCCCACTCAGTGTTTTCTGTAGACTTTAATATTTGGGGGTCATGTTTGACCCCTGGAAATAAAACTGCGGGTCAATTGCAAAAACCAGAAGGTCAAACAAAAATTATTCTTTGACAAATTATTTTAATGTATTTATAAACAAAGATCTTTGATTTTGGTTTTATAATAAATAAATACTATGTTCAACACAAGCCTTTGAATATGAAACTTACTGTCATTAAGTGTATTTGATTTAACCTTAAGTTAACCCGAAGAAGTACCTTTCTATGCAGGAAACCAGTAAAAGTACATATTTTACAAACAGTAAAGACCCTGTTCTGAGGGTTCCTAAAGCAGTCCTCAGATCAGGCGTTGCACTGTTTTTAGCTCACCTGAGCCAAAGGCTCAAGGTGAGCTATTGTGACCGCCTGTCGTCCGTCTGTCCGTCTGTCTGTCCGTTCACTTTTATTTCAAATGACTTCTTCTCCTAAACTACTGGGAGGATTTCAACCAAATTTCATAGAAATGTACCTTAGGGTGTCCTCTATAAAGTTTGTTCAAATCATGACCCTGGGCAAAAAATGGCCCCGCCCCACTACTTTTACAGGGTTTTTTTTTAAATCTTTAAAAATCTTCTTCTCTGAAACCACAATTTCTAGAGCTTTGATATTTGGTATATAGCATCATCTAATGGTCCCTTACCAAGTTTGTTAAAATGATGACCCCCGGGCCAAAAATGGCCCTGCCCTGGGGCTTGTAGTTTTTACATAGACTTATATAGGGAAACCTTTAAAAATCTTTTTGTCTGAAACCACATAATCTAGAGCTAAGATATTTGGTATGAAGCATCACCTAATATACCACTACCAGGTGTGTTCAAACAATGACCCCTGGGCCAAAAATGGTATCACCCTGGGGTTTTATGCTACTTAACATCAGAATCTGTAACATGTAAAAAGTTACCCCTTAGCCAATTTCCTCACAGTTATTTCCCTTGTCCCATCAGCATATCCATGTGTGACAAAGGGAGATAACTGCATTGGAGTTCTAGTACCTCCAGAATAGTGATCCTATTTATAACTATTTATAATAAATCAGTGTAGCTGTTTTAGAAGGCATAGAAACAGATCTATCAAATTCCATTAGCAAACAGCAGACCCTGATCCTATAGGAGCCACCTTATCTGGGTCTACTCTGTTTGCAGATGCATGAAAACAAGTTTATATGAGGGAAATTAAGGGTTAAATAAGGGTTCTTCAGATCCTAAACTGCAGATCAAAGGTTACAGCACTGGGCAGTAAAATCTCTCCAGGTCAATGCATGATTCTTAACTCTTTGCACGCTAGTGGTGAAACTGTGATTACCTATGCAAACAGTTTGGATCCAGATGAGAGGCTGCATAATGCGGCGTCTCATCAGGATCCAAACTGTTTGTCATCTTAACCATATTTTTGCAAAAAAATGAAAGTAAGTTTATTTTAAGAACTGAAGCAGATGACAGTAACTTTTTAGTTGCAGATGAAACATTAAAGGCATTTTGAAAGGGATGTTGACCCATTAACCCCATAGTGTGTTGTGTGAGTGATAGCTAGATGTTATCATGGTGTCTTCCAATGTCTCTCAAATTAGATGTGGGAGATATTGAACATCCTTAGCTAAGAGTAACACCTATTCAGCCAATCAAGGAAAATGATCATCATCTAGACTTTTGATCTGAGTCAAAACCCAACTGATATCAGTCATGGTAATTCTTAAGAAAACATGATTATGCATTTGCCCCCTAACAATGATAGGTGTCAAAATTACTACTGTTGATTAAGTCTGCTGCCCAAAAAAGCATCTTAAATATATTTTTTTTCATAGAATTTATGACTACACATTAAAAAATCCTAAAATGTCTGAATCTTGTATGATACTAATGAAATAACTGAGTAAATATAACTTAATTATAACAGTAGACATAACTCTTCTCAATTTCAATTGTTAAAAATACTAATGACCCGTTTAATTGACTTATCATCAGATATTCACACCTAGAGTTAGAATTATTTCTAAACACCTATTAACCCTTTACCTGTTTGCTTTGACAAAAATTTATCTGGGACTACTCTGCAGTTTGCTAATGCGTAAAAAATTGTTTTTTCCATAAGGAGAAGTTTTAGCTTTGATAAAAACTGTAAAATCAAATCTATATCTTGTCAAATGCAAACAGAGCAGACCCTGATCAGACAGCTTCTATAGCAGCCGTCTGATCTAGTCTACTCTTATTTTTAATGCGTAAAACACATTATTTCTCTGAAGAGAAGTTTTTGCTTTGACAAAAACTGTAGAATCAGATCTATATTGTGTCAAAAGAAACAGAGAAGACCCAGATCAGACAGCTTCCGTAGGAGTTGTCTGATCTGGGTCTACTCTGTTTGCTAATTTAATGCATAAAAACAGCTTTATATGAGGGAAAGGGTTAAAAGATTTTTAAGAAATTTTTATTGGTCGTTTCACACAAAAACTGGCATTATGTACTGCCTAGCACTTTATTTGCCTATATACCTGGATCAAGGTATAATTGCATAGCACTAAGCTTCTTTCATCTGCTAGAAATGTTGTCCACTGAAAAATTAACATGCCAATATATTACTGTAACTCAGGTGAGCGATATAGGGCCAATGGCCCTCTTGTTTTTAATACTTTCTAAAAACAGCCTTAATATCAACATAAAATTTCATTTTTCATTCTGTCTTGACTCGAGGTCAGCTTTGTGTTGATTTGACTGCAGTGCACATGTCTTACAAAAGTGGAAGCCTGAAAGTTTGTGCACCAAGACACAAACGGGTTATCTTTCCCCGTGGATATGCATACTGATTACTGAGCAAGTCATTTTTATTAGCTCGTCTGTTTCGAAGAAATCACGAGCTATTGTTGTAACTCCGGCGTCGTTGTCGTCGTCTGAAATCTTAACATTGACCGTAACTTCTTCAATTTATGCATGTTTATCTTGACAATGACGACAGATGAGCATTGGCATTCCGCTTGCGGTGCTCTTGCTATGTTCATACTGCAACCAAGAAATGGCAAGAATTTCGTTCAAGCCATTCTTGGCAAAACTCTCTCACTGGCATCTGTTGGCGATCTTATTTTGGTTTATAAATGATCTGCAGATAAAATCGTTTCATTTTTAGTACTTGCCAATTTTGTTGATTATGCAGAAGGACAAATTTCTGAACTTCTAAAAAACGATGTTAAACGTCGCTATTTTGCAGCTGACATTGCTTTATTAAATCTCGCGAAAAATGACAATGCAAAACTGCTAGGCGCTTTATCGGACTCATGAAATATTTAAATTGTATGAAATCAAGCGTCTATTTCAATAAACAATGGGCAAGTCTAAAACACAAACGAATACAAGTCGGAACACCTCACCGATTTTCACACAATCGCTACTGAAGTCATAATTTGCAGAGGTTCATGAATACAATTTGAATGCGTCACAGAAAATGCAGTCGATAATTAATGTGTCAAATGTGATTTAACTGTGTCAAAAACGCACAAATTGCGCTCTAGAGTAAACACTGCCCACTAAAGTCTTGTGCTCAGCTTGACATGATTGACAAAATGGTGATATGATATACGTCTGTGTTTGTGTGCTTATGTCTGTCTGATATTGTCCAGGCCATAGTTTTGTCTTCCATATAGACTGATTTTGAATTCTCAGGCATGATTACTTGCAGCTGCCAAATCGCTTGTTTTTATATTATGACCTTTTGAAAAAACGGGACGTATTATGGAATGGCGCTGTCTGTCTGTCTGTCACTGTCTGTCTGTCTGTCCTTCTGTCTAACATCTCTTACTAAAATTCGGTTGGGCAGATCATTCTCAAATTTAACCACAATGTTTATCTGGACATGCTACAGTAGCCTGTCCAGTCCCGGTATGTATATCTAAGGTCAAGGTCGCATTATTAGACTTAGAATTTGCGTTTAGCATTTGCGTTTAGCAAATACGGTATGTTAAATGTCAGTCTGTCCGTAACATCTCTAACTAAAGTTCTGCTTGATGGATCCTTCTCAAATTTAAAACAATGTTTATCTGGACATGCTACAGTAGCATGGGTGTGTCCCGGTGTATATCCAAGGTCAAGGTCACACAATTGGATACAATTGCGTTTAGCATTTGTGTTAAGCAAATATGTTAACCTAAATTTATCTTGAAAGTCCACTTATTTACATAACCCTTTTAGATAAAGCTTTGAAACTTGGAACACTTATTCACCATCACAAGCTTCACCTGTAGGCATGAGAACATAACTCTTGTCAGCATATTTACAGAATTATGACCCTTTTTAACTTAGAATTTTTGGTAACCGTTTTTATTAAAGTCCACCTATTTAAATAATCCTTTGAGATAAAGCTTTGAAACTTGGAACACTTGTTTACCATCACAAGTGTCATCTGTAGGCAAGAGTACATAACTGTATCAAGTATTTTAACAGAATTACGTCCCTTTTTATACGCCCACCTAATAAAGGTGGTCGTATATTGTCGTGGCCCTGTCCGTCCGTCCGTTCGTTCGTTCGTTCGTACGTTCGTTCGTTCGTTCGTTCGTCAACATTTTGTTTGTCCACTGTTTTCTGGGAAAACTATTTGAGAGATATTAATGAAACTTCACACAAATGTTAAATGCATCAAGATCTGAAGCTGAGTTGATTCTGAGGTTCATTTGATTTTTCATTTCAGAGTTATGGCCCTTGTCCTTAAAAAATATGCAAATAGTTTGTCCGCTGTTTTCTGGGAAAACTATTTGAGAGATATTAATGAAACTTCACACAAATGTTTAATGCATCAAGATCTGAAGCTGAGTTGATTCTGAGGTTCATTTGATTTTTCGTTTCGGAATTATGGCCCTTTTACTTAAAAAATAATGCAAATACATGCAAATAGTTGTCCGCTGTTTTCTGGGAAAACTATTTTAGAGATATTAATGAAACTTCACACAAATGTTTAATGCATCAAGATCTGAAGCTGAGTTGATTCTGAGGTTCATTTGATTTTTCATTTCAGAGTTATGGCCCTTGTCCTTAAAAAATATGCAAATAGTTTGTCCCCTGTTTTCTGGGAAAACTATTTGAGAGATATTAATGAAACTTCACACAAATGTTTAATGCATCAAGATCTGAAGCTGAGTCAATTCTGAGGATCATTTGATTTGTCATTTCGGAGTTATGGCCCTTTTACTTAAAAAATAATGCAAATACATGCAAATAGTTTGTCCGCTGTTTTCTGGGAAAACTATTTGAGAGATATTAATGAAACTTCACACAAATGTTTAATGCATCAAGATCTGAAGCTGAGTTGATTCTGAGGATCATTTTATTTTTCATTTCAGAGTTATGGCCCTTGTCCTTAAAAAATATGCAAATAGTTTGTCCGCTGTTTTCTGGGAAAACTATTTGAGAGATAGTAATGAAACTTCACACAAATGTTTAATGCTTAAGATCTGAAGCTGAGTCGATTCTGAGGTTCATTTGATTTGTCGTTTCGGAGTTATGGCCCTTTTACTTAAAAAATAATGTGAATACATGCAAATAGTTTGTCTGCTGTTTTCTGGGAAAACTATTTGAGAGATATTAATGAAACTTCACACAAATGTTTAATGCATCAAGATCTGAAGCTGAGTTGATTCTGAGGTTCATTTGATTTTTCATTTCAGAGTTATGGCCCTTGTCCTTAAAAAATATGCAAATAGTTTGTCCGCTGTTTTCTGGGAAAACTATTTGAGAGATATTAATGAAACTTCACACAAATATTTAATGCATCAAGATCTGAAACTGAATTGATTCTGAGGATCATTTGATTTGTCGTTTCAGAGTTATGGCCCTTGTCCTTAAAAAATAATGCAAATAGTTTGTCCGCTGTTTTCTGGGAAAACTATTTGAGAGATATTAATGAAACTTCACACAAATGTTTAATGCATCAAGATCTGAAGCTGAGTCGATTCTGAGGTTCATTCGATTTGTCATTTCGGAGTTATTGCCCTTTTACTTAAAAATTTTTTTTACAAATATATCCAAATAGTTTGTCTGCTGTTTTCTGGCAAAGCTGTTTGACAGATATTAATGAAACTTCATACACATGTTTAATGCATCAAGACCTGAAGCTAAGTTGATTCTGAGGATCATTTGATTTATTGTTTCGGAGTTATGGCCCTTGCACTTAAAAAAATAATGCAAATATGAGGATGGCCATAACTTTTTCAAAATTTTGAAATGATATTTACTTCAATTTTTTTTATATGGTTAAACCTTTATGTGAATTTTCACATATATTGCGGGGGTTTTGATATGTCATTTTATTCTAAAGTTATGGTCCTTGAACTTTGTGTGTTCGTTGCTTTGTTAGTCGGTCAACTTTTAGTTTGTCTGTTGTTTTCTGGGAAAACTATTAAAATGATATAAATGAAACTTAACACAAATGTTTTAAGCAATAAAATTTGAAGCTGAATTTATTTTGAGGTTCATTCAGTTTGTCTTTACAGAGTTATGGCCGTTGCACTTTACAAAAATCTGCAAAAATGAGGATTAGCTGTAACTTTTTTATTTAATAAGATATTCACTTGATTTTTTTAAAAAATAGTATCACCTTAATATGGAAATCAAGATCTGAAGCACAGATTAGAAAATGTCAACACTTATAAGGCATGTTGAATCAGAGAAAGTTTGCAAGTGGGCGTATTATGTACCGTATGCGGTACTCTTGTTAATTTAGAATTTTTGGTTAATCTTTTTGTTAATGTCCAATTATTTACATATATAACCCTTTCAAATAGAGCCTTGAAACTTGGATCATCGCACACATGGTCTTAGAATTTGCGTTTAGCAAATATGTTAATCTCAGTGTATGTTGACCAAAGCCTCGACGTAGGTATATTGTGCCCACTGGCACACTTATTACATTTTCTTTCCAACCGGTTTCCTCATTTTGCAGTGGTAGCTTATTAAAATAAAAAGCTTCCTGCCTTTCATTTTGACATTAACTTTCAGATTCTCTGTTTGCAAAGGCATAGAAAGGGGTATTTATGGAGTAAAGAGTTAAGAACCTGATCAGTTTTAACATAACAACCATTTCTGTTTTGCTGAATTTAGAATTGTCATTTCACAGTATCAAGAATTTCTGTGTTCAGTCAGAATCAAAATCTGTTCATAGGTCTTCCTGTTGTAAAGCCGAACTTCATGAGAGGTCCAGCTTACAGAGCAAGGGCAGAAAAGGAAAGACGGAGGACAGCATCGAAGATGTCTTCAAGTGACAGTGATGATGAATGGACCCCTGATATGGAATGGAAAAACAGAGCCAAAGGTTAGATAACTGTCTACCACCTTTTGCTGAGTATAATAGGAGTCCCTTTTTCCAATTTTCCAATAGTATAACTATTGAATAGGCAGCCTTAGCTTTGACTTAGTTCACCATGGCAGATAGGAATCGTAGTATAATGGTGGATATGGAGGAGGGAATATCAGGCAAAGATACATCTACCTTGTCAGAGAGGGACAGAAAATTACTTGATGCTTTTCATAGTTGGCATTTAGATCCAGACATTTAAACAGACCTAAAGATCTGTTGGATATTATGACTCAGTTTGGAAAAACTACCAGGGAAAAGAGATCTCCTCAACTGGTGGCTTAGGGTTTCCAATTTTCTTTATTTAGATGCATCTTTGGAAGGTAGATTATACTACTTTGGTGTCTCTGTGACCTTAACCCTGACCTGACCTTGCCATTAGCTTTAGTAAAAGTCTGCAAATTTTGTCTGGATATCTCCTCAACCACTTGGTGTGTGGATGCATCTTAGGAAGGCAAAGTGTCACATACTGTCTTTGTGACCTTGACTCGCCCACACAGCAGGGAAGAAAGATGGCACCACTTTAATGTGGATTTCTCACATCACAACTAATGATCACAGAATGTAGGATTCCGCTATTCCATGTATCCGTGTCGGTACAGCTTTTTCTGGAGCATATCTCCTCATTCATATTAGGTAGGAATTCCAAATTTAGTATGTAAGTACATTGTTGCAATGTGGATTGTCATATATTTTTTCAAGCCGCTGTGACCTTGACCTCAACCTCTGGCCTCAGTAATAGAAAAAAAGTGTCCGGAGCAATCTCCTGTATCATTTGAGGTACAGGAAAGCCAAATTTGGAGTGCGGTAACATCTTGGGATAGCAAAGTGTCGCATATCATTTTAGATTGCTTTGACCTTGACCTCAGAATTCAGTCACAGAAGAACCTTGGCCAGCAGTTATTGAAAAAAGCATGTCCAGAGCATATCTCCCGTATTACTTAAGGTAGGAATGTGAAGTGGCTGTGTACTATTATCAGGTTACTGTCACCTTGACCTCTGAACTCAGCTATAGAGAAGTCTTGTCTGGAGCATAGCTCCTACATTATTTTTGGTAGAAATGCCAAATTTGTAGTGTGAGTATATCTTGGGATGGCAGAGTGTCAAACTTGGGATGGCAGAGTGTCAAATACAAGTTTGAGGTTGCCCTGACCTTGACCGTGACCACTGACCTCAGCTATAGAAAACCCTAGTCCAGAGCATATCTCCTGTATTACTTGAGGTAGGATATAGGAAAGTCATATTAAGTTTGTTAGTACATTGTACATCTTGGGATGACAGTGTTGGATACCATTTTCAGGTCACTGTGACCTTGACTGGTGACCTCAGCTATATGAAAAGACCAGCCAGCAAAACATTTCAATGTCAGTGTCTTGTTGGTATTGGTAAAAACTAAAATCAGATTTATATTATTTCATAAGCAAACAAAACAGACGCTGATCAGATGGCTGTTTTAAAATTCTGTTAATGATTATTCATGATGTCATGATTTCTTCTATAAATATTCAAAAGATAAATTGTTAAAAAGAAATGTTTAAGAATTGCTATTACTATATAAATGGGGGAAGTGGACTTCATTGTCATCTTTGAACAAAAATTACATCATGGAGTCCAGCACATGACTTCAACACCATTATGGAAAGCCAAATGAAATTATCCCAATTTGTAACAATAACAAGGTACATTATGAAAAACGGTGTATCATAAATCTGTTGGGCATGTTAACAGAATATTACCTTTTTAAAAAGTTAAAATTAGTCTTTTGCTAAATTGGAGCTTTCATTGATTTGTTTGTCTGAAACTTTGCTTTTTATGCCCCCGTTGACGATAGTCAAGGGGCATTATGTTTTGCACATGTCCGTCCGTCTGTCCGGCCGCGCTAACAATTCCTGTTTATGTGACTAGATAATTACATGAGAACAAAATATCTTTTGTTATCATCGGTTTTATGTGGCTTATTTTCAGTTTGTGTGGCTATTTTGAACAAAAGAATAGCCACATACACTCAATCCGTTAGAACGTCCGTCCGTCCGTCTGTCCATGTGTCACGCTTTTAGGTGCAGTTGGATGTCACAGTTTTTCATGTGTTATAAGTCAGTAATTTCTACACTTATACACATGAAACTTCACATACACATCAATTACCATCTGTGCTATCATTTGACACCCCACCCATGCTGCCGGCAAGCCCATGATCGAGGTCAAATGACTTGGAAATTTTACGTGCAGTTGGTTGTCACATTTACGTGCAGTGTTTTGTCACATTTTTTCATTGTCTTATATCTCACTAACCGCTATAGCTATTGGCATGGAATTGCATATACACATTCAACACCATCCATACTTTTATTACGTACCCGGCCCATGCTGCCCGCAGGCCCAAGGTCAAGGTCAAATGAATTTTACGTACAGCTAGGCAAGCACCCACACTGGGGCATCACTGTGTCTTACAGACACAATTTTCTAGTTAATTTATTGATCTGAAACTTTCCGCTTTTGTTGATCTGAGACATTCCTCTTTCGTTATTTGTTGGTCTGAAATTCCACAATAAATGACTGTTAACAACGTGAATTCTCATTATTGCTCATCAGTTTAAAATCCTGTATAGATATATCAAACTCAAAATATGAACGGTGTATGATATATAATTTAACCCTTTACCTGGTGAATGTTCATATAAGAAATGATGACATCATATACATGTATTAATGAATTGCATACAAATATGCATGCATGGTATGCCCATGGTTGGGACTTGGAATCAGATTTATAGATAGATAGATTTATATCGGCAAACAGAAAACATATGGTTCACAAAATATGCATCACATCGTAATAAACTACGGCGTGCTTTCTTTACCAAGGATAACATAAGAAGAGCATGCTCTTATTATACGGCCGTCTTCAGACGGGACGTATTATATGAAACCCTTGGCGTACGGGCGGTCGTGTGGGCGTCTCGATTTGTTTCCGGACAATAACTTTAGTTCTGTATGTCCGACCTTTAGGAAACTTTATATGTGCATTGATATCAATGAGGGCAGGAACCCTATTGATTATGGGCTTTACCAGACCAAGGTCAAGGTCACTTTTTCCAAAAAAGATTGTTTTTCAGTAGTATTTTTCCATTTCCGGATGATAACTTTAGTTCTGTATGCTTGATCTTCATGAAACTCCATATGCACATTGATATCAGTGAGGGCAGGAACCCTATTGAATGTGGGCTTTGCTCGACCAAGGTCAAGATAATTGTTTTCTAAAAATATTGCTTTTCTGTAGAATTTGCCCGTTTCCGGACGATAACTTTAGTTCTGTATGTCCGATCTTCATGAAACTTCACGTTTATATCAGTGAGGGCAAGAACCCTATTGAATATGGGTTTTGCGCAACCAAGGTCAAACTCACTTTTTCTAAAAATAGATTGTTTTTGTGTCACATGCCGTGAAGCAGTGTGTCATTTAGGGATCACTTATCCGTCGTCTGTTTGTCTGTCCGTCACACTTTCTTTTTTTGGCTGCTTTCAAATTTCACATGTCTTCCTCTCATTGAGGACCATTGATGTAACTCAGGACCATCACTTGAGTTATTCCCCTTTTTCTGATCTTCACACTCTAGCATATTAACACTTTTTGTGTCAGTTGAAAGCAGGTGACACATGTGTTCCTCCGAACACTCTTGTTCAGTAGTATATTTCCGTTTCTGGAAGATAACTTAAGTTCTGTATGCCCGATCTTCATGAAACTCCACATGTGTATTGATATCAGTAAGGGCAGGAACCTTATTGAATATGGGCTTAGCCCGACCAAGGTCAAGGTCATTTGTTGTCTAAAAATAGATTGTTTTTGTGTCACATGCCGAGAGGCAGTGTGTCACTTAGGGATCATTTTTCCGTTGTCTGTGTGTCTGTATGTCTGTCTGTCCGTCTGTCATGTCTGTCAGTCACACTTTCTTTTTATACGCCCACCTAATAAAGGTGGTCGTATATGTGCGTGGCCCTGTCCGTCCGTTTGTTTGTTCGTTCGTTTGTTGTTCGTTCGTTCGTTCGTTTGTACGTTCGTTCGTTCGTTCGCTCGTCCGTCAACATTTTGTTTGTCCGCAGTTTTCTCGGAAAACTGTTTGACAGATATTAATGAAACTTCACACAAATGTTTAATGTATCAAGATCTGAAGCTGAGTTGATTCTGAGGTTCATTTGATTTTTCGTTTCAGAGTTATGGCCCTTGTCCTTAAAAAATGCAAATAGGTTGTCCGCTGTTTTCTGGGAAAACTATTTGAGAGATATTAATGAAACTTCACACAAATGTTTAATGCATCAAGATCTGAAGCTGAGTCGATTCTGAGGTTCATTTGATATGTCGTTTCGGAGTTATGGCCCTTGTATTTAAAAATAATGCAAATACATGCAAATGGTTTGTCTGCTGTTTTCTGGGAAAACTATTTGAGAGATATTAATGAAACTTCACACAAATGTTTAATGCATCTAGATCTTAAACTGAATTGATTCTGAGGATCATTTGATTTTTCGTTTCAGAGTTATGGCCCTTGTCCTTGTAATGAAACTTCACAAAAATGTTTAATGCATCAAGATCTGATGCTGAGTTAATTTTGAGGTTTATTTGATTTGTCGTTTCGGAGTTATGGCCCTTTTACTTAAAAAATAATGCAAATATATGCATATAGTTTGTCCGCTGTTTTCTGGGAAAACTGTTTGACAGATATTAATGAAACTTTATACACATGTTTAATGCATCAAGACCTGAAGCTAAGTCGATTCTGAGGATTATTTGATTTGTTGTTTCGGAGTTATGGCCCTTGCACTTAAAAAAATAATGCAAATCTATGCAAATATGAGGATGGCCATAACTTTTTCATTTGAATTGATATTTACTTCAATTTTTTATATGGTTAAACCTTAGTGTGAATTTTCACATATATTGCGGGGGTTTTGATATGTCATTTTATTCTAAAGTTATGGTCCTTGAACTTTGTGTGTTCGTTGCTTTGTTTGTCGGTCAACTTTTAGTTTGTCTGTTGTTTTCTTGGAAAACTATTAAAATGATATAAATGAAACTTAACACAAATGTTTTAAGCAACAAAATTTGAAGCTGAGTTTATTTTGAGGTTCATTCAGTTTGTCTTTACAGAGTTATGGCCGTTGCACTTTACAAAAATCTGCAAAAATGAGGATTAGTTGTAACTTTTTTATTTAATAAGATATTCACTTCATTTTTTTAAAAAAATAATATCACCTTAATATGGAAATCAAGATCTGAAGCACAGATTAGAAAATGTCAACACTTATAAGGCATGTTGAATCAGAGAAAGTTTGCAAGTGGGCGTATTATGTACCATATGCGGTACTCTTGTTGTTTCCAGGCGATAACATTAGTTCTGTATATCCAATATCTAGTTATCTACGAAACTTTACATGTGCATTGATATCGATGAGAGCAGGAACCCTACTGAGTATGGGCTTTGCCCAACCAAGGTCAAGGTCACTTTTCCTTAAAATTGATTTTTTTTCCATTTTCGTTTAGGGACTTATATAGATTAAAGGAGAAAAAAAATATTAATCTCCGTGAAGTATTGCCACCTGATATGGAGTAATGGCCTTTCAGCTGAAGACATTTGATGGGCATATTTTGTGACATTTTGGCACTCTTGTTTCCATTATGGTCCTTTATTTCCATTGTGGTCCTATCTACTTCCATAGTCCAACAAGAGCAATCTTGTAGAAGACATCTGTTTTAGCTCTTCTCTGGTTTTCAAAAGGTGTCTCTATTAATTTAGATAAAGGGTTAAGACTTCAAACATGACATTTAAATGATATTGGAGCTTAAGAAACAGAATTCATAGTCTCACCATTTTCTTGATGAAACTAATTTTTAAACATACAATCTCTTTGTTGAGATAAGAAGTAGATGTATTGTCCAGTCATGTTTTACAAAAGTGGAAAGTGAGGGTATGCGTTGCCTATGGACACATTTCAAGTAACTTTTTGGAATAATTAATTTAGATAATCTTTGATTTTGTCCATTCCTGTTTTCAGAAAAAGGAAAATGGAGAGTGCCAACGTTCATGTATCAACAAAAAACAACTTCTTCCACTAATTTACCTAAGCAAACAAGGAGAAAAAGTAAGGTATGGATCAACCCTGTCTAGTCAAACCATAGATAAAAGGCCAAAGTAGAGTCCTTATGGGTTAAAAAATCATGTACCCTAATAACCCTAAGTACTAGGACAGACAAACTTAAGCAAGTAGTGCAGATAGACCCAGATCAAACACCTAGTTTATAAGCCATTTAAGGAGCTACTTGATCAGGGTCTACACTATCAACTTGTACTATATATCTCTAATTGAAAGTCATCAAATTAAAGCCAACTTTAAATATTCAGTTTTACAAACTGATGGAGAGAGGAGTTTGAATACTGCATGTAATTAGAATAGAGTATGAATACTACAGGTAACTAAAGTATCTTATCATATCCAGACTGTATTATGTTGATTTGAAGCTACAAAGACTGAAATGTAAGTATAATTTCTTCATGAATATTCTCGTAAGAAATAAAGAATATATATATTTGATGATTTTTATAACAGCATATTAACATGTAGGAAATTTTGGTCATGTCAAAAACTGTAAAATCAGATCTATATTAACCCATAAGCAAACAGATGGCCCTGTTTAGAAAGCTCCTATAGGAGCTGTCTGATCTGGCTCTACCCTGTTTGCAAAGATGTTAAAGGGTTATTTATGAAGTATAGGGTTAAATACTGGTAGTGAGACCTTTCAATCTTTAAGAAAGGTTAATTTAGTTATAGTCAAATTACGAAAATTCAAATATCAGTTTCTTAAAATGATGGGAGTACTCTTACGTGAGATCAGGCCTGAGGTTGTAAAACTTTTTGCTTGAGTCCATGATCATTCTCAACTTCTCAAGTATCTGACCAATCAGATACTAGAGAATGGTCTCAGACTCAGAAGTTTTATAACCTTGGGCCATGGGCCCTACATTTTCTTCTTTTAATGTGACGGCGTATAGAATACAATTTTTTTAAAATTTGCAAATATTGAAGACATGTGCATGTAAATTGGAACAATAATTACCTTATTATACCCCCGCAAACCCGTTTGAGGGGGTATACTGGAATCATCCCGTCCGGTGGTTTGTCGGTCAGTCGATCCGTCCGCATCTGAACATGGGTAGCTGGTGTCGCAAACTCCTCTTCCAGTTTTAAAAGTTACTAAATTTATATATATGACCACGAATGGTAGATGTGCAAGACACAATTTTCACATGTTTACTAATATTGGCCATTGCAGAATTATCTCCCCCTGAACATTGAGTCTTTTTGTCATTTTTGCATGAAAAATGGGGAGTTGGCGTCGCAAAATCCTCCTTCAATCTGAAAGTTATTCAGTTTATGATTGGTATACATAATAACCATGAATGGTAAATGTGCAAGACGCAATCTTCACATGTTTAGCGCTGGGCATTGCAGAATGATCCCCCCTTGAACTTCGAGTATTTTTTGTCATTTTGGCATTAGACATGGGAAGTTTGTGTTGCAAACTTCTCCATCTTTTTGAAAGTTATTGAATTTATATATGGAATGTATAATAACCATGAGTAGTACATGTGCAAGATGCATTTTTCATGTGTTTACTGCTGGCCATTGCAGAATTATCTCCCCCATGAACAATTTTTTGTTATTTTGACATGAAACATGGGGAGATGGTGTCGCAAACTCCTTCAGTTTTAAAGTTATTGAATTTACATTTGGTATTCATAATAATCATGAATGATAGATGTGCAAGACATAATTTTCTTGTGTTTACTGCTGGCTATTGCAAAATTATCTCCCCTTGAACTTTGAATATTTTTGTCATTTTTGCATGAAACATTGGGAGTTTGTGTCATAAACTCTTCCTTCAATTTGAAAGTTATTGAATTGATACTTGCCATACATACTAACCACAAATAGAACATGTGCAAGACACTGCTTTCTTTGTTTAGTAGTGGGCATTACAGAATTATTTCCACTTGCACTTTGAGTATTGTCATTTTGGTCCTGTTACATGGGTACCGGTAATTTGTGTCACAATCTTGGATTTGCAATCAAGGCTGCCGTGCGGGGGTATTCATCACCTTAAGTGATAGTTCTAGTTAGACATGTTACTTAGAATGTTGTGTTGTCAGGATGACCAAACATTAGTTTGCACACTTAGGGTTGTGTTAGGAAAATGCAAGGGCAAATGAATCTTTTTCAAGGTCAGGTATTTGTCTGGGAATTTTGAGAGCTGTCGGGGAGTTTTGAAAATATAGGCAAATATCTTGGTATTGTCAGGGAATTGAAAAAAATGAGAATCAAGGTCATATATTTTAAACTTCTGTCATAAAAAAAAACTACAGAAATTATAACAGAATGATAAAATGTCGCAATGTAATGTGTCAGGGAAATTTTAAACTATGTCAGAGAATTTCAATTGTCCAACTTTATCTACTGTTGCTGTGAATAAACATTTATTAATGTTTTTGATGAACCAATTATAGATCGGATTTTACTTACCAGTACTGTGAGTGGGAAGTAAACTTAATTGAGCAAACTAATAACAATGTGATATTCAGTTGGAAATCCTTGTCTATTTCTGACTTGAGTATTGATTAGAGTTATCCGAGTTAGCCATCACATATTAAAACTTTTAAACTGTAGTACCATAAAATAACTATAAGATAAGCACAAAAAATAAAATGTAATTAAAAGCAGCCAATTTATGATTCTTGACATGAGAACTGCTACATCTAGTCAGGAACTCTCTATCTCTAGGTTCTACCTAGTGAGCTGTGAACTTGACATAAAAAAAAATCAGAGAAACCTATGATCAGAGAAGCAAATTCAGCAATATGACAAAATTACACAATCTCTAGTCTTTAATCCAATGTTTTGTGTTATATTCACATGAATAGTGTAAAAAATATTTTATTTATATAAATGGTATGTACTGACTATGAACAATACAAATAAAGTCGCTATGATAAAACATAAGATGAAGGCAAATCTCAAGATACAATTCTTTGACCCTATGGCCATTAGAATTATTTTAATTTGACTGTATGAGATTGTACAAGTAATATATACATACTTCAAACTTGGTATAATGTGCAACTTATGGAGGCGAACATTTTTAGAGGTTACTTATTAAGGTCAAGGTCATACATTAAGGTCAAGGGTCATATCGGGGACATAGTGTTTCACAAACACATCTTATATATATGTTTTTGCTCACCTGAGTACAAAGTTGCTGAAGATGGGTATTTAGATTGCTGATCTGTTGTCCAACCATATTTATCTTTAAAGGGCATGTACTCTATAAACATTGGTTCCAGGATGATGAAAATTTGCTTGGATATTCCAAGATGGTCCTCTGTCTATAATAGAATTTCATTCCATTTACCATTCTGGTTGTCATTGCAACAACAAATGAACAACTTGAAAAAACCTCTTATTCGAAGCCAATATCCTTAAATCATGATTATTAAAACCATTATGATATGTCAAAAACATGGTTCATAGGGGTGTGGCTAGTTTTTGTGTCACCTGCCGAGAGTCAGTGTGTCCCTAAGGGATCATTTTTCCGTCTGTCTGTCCATCCGTCTGTCTGTCCATCACACTTCTGTCATTTCTAAACTAATCATTATAGAACTTTCATATTTCACATGCGTCTTCCTCTGATTGAGGACCATTGATGTAACTAAGGTCCATTACTCTGCGTGCAATACTTTTTGAGTTATTCCCCTTTGTTCTGATTTTCTTTACACTTTCTTTATTTGGCTGTCATTTCTAAACTAATCATTATAGAGTTTTCAAATTTCACATGTGTCTTCCTCCCATTGAGAACCATTGATGTAACTAAGGTCCATCACACTGTATGTATTACTTTTTGAGTTAATTCCCTTTGTTTTGTTTTTCTCATTCAGCATATTAACAGTTTTTGTGTCAGTTGCGAGCAGGTGACACATGCATTCCTCCGAACACTCTTATTCTTATAGGGATTGTAATAAATTTCTTAGCTGAAACAATATGACTGATTCAAATAGAAGTGACCCACTACCAATATTGTTCAAGTGGTTATGGATGTCCTAAAACTATGAGTTCTAGGAGAGACAATTGAAGGTTTATTTGCACACAATACTTTTGGCCTTTTTACACATGTGAGCAGTTAGATTCATTATGGCCGTGTTGTTATTTCAAACTACATGTAATCAGAATTTATTTTGTGTGTAGAGAGAGAAAGAGACAAAAGAAGTGCCTAAGGAAGAGAATGAGAAAAATAAAGTGCCAAAGGAAACTTATGACTTTAGGAAGAACAGAACAATAAGCTTCATGAATCTTGAGCCACCAGATGATGACCAGTTTCTGTGTGAGTTTGAAATATTTCATCCCTCTTATATACAAGTATAAAAACTCATTCTTAGAAATTTTTCATTATATGTAGTTATGTACAGTCGAGCTTGTCTTATACGACCTTCGATGGGAGGCAGCTAATAAGGTCATATAAGACAGCTGGTCATATAATGCAGCCTCATTAGTCTTGAGTTCATAAACTTGTAATGATGTACAAGTAAGTCTAAATGTTTAATATTTTAAAGGCTAATAAATATGTACATGTACAGGGATCATAGCGACTCCTACTTTTCCTACTTTTTCCTACTATTTCCTACTTTTTTTTAAAGTGCTCCTACTTTTTCCTACTTTTACAAAAAAAGCTCCTACTATTCCTACTTTTTCACTTGAACTGGAGCAAAAAAAAAAAAGAGAAAAAAAACAACAAAACCTTAAATTAGTTTGCCAATTGCTGTCATTTATGATTGTGATTCAATAATAGGTAATGTTAAGATTTACTGATTATATATGCATTAAATATTATGAATCATCTGGTCAACAAACCCTATACTCTAGGGTAAGAGTAAATGAGAGTACTCAGAGGAATATTATTATTTTTTAGCTCACCTAGTATGAAGTGCCAATGTGAGTTATTGTCTGTTGTGTCCGTTGTCGTTCATTATCAATTTTTTTCTTAAAATGACATCTCCTCCTAAACTGCTTTCTTGGTTTTTACCAATCTTCGCAGGAATGTTCCTTGGGTCAACCTCTTCCAAAGTTGTTCAAAGAATTTGATTCCATGCAGAACACTGGTTGCCATATCCAAAAAGAACTAAAAACTTAAAAAATCTTCTTGTAAATAAAAGCTGTTAGGCATAGGGCTACCATATTTGGTATGCAGAATCACCATGGGGTCACAAGTTTCACATAAGATTATATAGTAAAAACTTTAAAATTCTTCTTGTCCGAAACTGAAAGGCTTAGAGCTGTGATGTTGGTATGTAGCACCATCTAGTAAACCTTTATCAAGATTGTTCAAATTAGGCCCCTAGGGTCAAAATTGGTTCTGCCCCGGGGGTCACAAATTTTACTGAAAACTTTAAAAATCTTATTGTCAAATTCCGTAAGGCCTAGAGCTTAACCACATTTGGTATGAAGCGTCATCTGATGGACCTCTACAAAGATTGTTCAAAGTTTGCCTCTGTGGTCAAACTGGCTCTACCCTGGGGGTCACAAGTTTTACAAAGGATTATATAGTAAAAACTTAAAAAGCCACTTGTCTGAAACCCAAAGGATTAGTTCTGTGATATTTGTTTTGTAGCATTATCTAGTAGATCTCAAATATTATTTAATTTTTGTCCCAGGGTAAAAGTGACCCTGCCCTTTGGGTTATCGGTTTACATAGAGTTATATAGTGAAATCTTCAGTTCACACATCTTCTCTGAAACTAATATGGTCAGACCGTCAGAGCTTTGATATAGAAAACAAAGCAAACCAGGTGAGCGATACAGGGCCATCATGGCCCTCTTGTTTCTTTACTTAGGAATTTTAGAGACACTGTAGAGTCTATCTCCTTCATAGGCAAGAACATTCAAGGGCGGGATTGAAGACAACCGTTTCTGAAATGCCTCCTTTGAATTAAAATGCAACATATTCACCATTATAATCTCATTTTTTTCAAAATTTTCGCCGCAGCGCTTGGCAGGAGGGGAAACCCCTCCCCCACCCACCCCTTATGACTCAAAATGTCACCCCATCCTAAAATCTTAGGGTAGGCTCTGGTCAATAACATCTGATCATGGTGTGTGAAATTGTATATTTTGCAGAGGGGAAGGGGTGGGGGAGCTGGATGCTGAGTTGAAAGGCTCTTTGATTGTTCAGTGCTGTGATGGTTACTAAGAACAGTCTTCCCCCTGCTTCTTCATAAGGTTGGTATGTGACTTGTGTGTGCCCCTCAAAGTACTGCAGAAGCAAAGAGCCTTCCAATTCAGCACCCAGTGGTCTAAGAGTGAGGTAAACTGAAACCTATCATATGATATAAGGTATAGCTTTGTGTTTAGAAGTTCCTACTTTATTGTTTGAATTCCTACTTTTTTCCTACTTTTCTCCTACTTTTTTATGGTTTGAGTTCCTACTTTTCTCCTACTTTTTTGTGACATGCCACTATGAGGCCTGCATGTATATACTTTCTTCTTCAAATTTATATTTGTTACAAAAGGCAAACTAAATGAAAACAAAAATAAAGGTTTTCTATAAAAAAAATAATATTTAAATCCACAATCATCTAATACAAACACAAAACAAACGTGACAAGCACGTAAACAAATTGTCTTCCACCGGTTTACCAAACAAGTCACGTAACACTCAGAAGTTTTTCTTGAAAAAGTTGTTAAGGCTTTATCAACTCATTATTTCAGAAATAATTGCGCTAAATAGTATGCACGCTTGTGTGAACACAGGTAATTATATTAAACAATTAATTCTATTGATGTATACCTCCTTAATTTGGTGCCTTTACAAAGTGTGAAAAACACGCCACACCAGGAGAGCGACAATCAATACATTGCACATGTGTGTCTGCCATTCTTTTGATTTCAAGTAATTAACTTTTTGGCGACGTGTCGTCTTCATGGTTGTTTAACACTCTCGACTTTCTCCCTGATATAAACGTTACGGAGCATTAAACACGGTCGGGTAACAGATGAGATAAGACACCTAGTCATTATATAGAACCCAAATATATAGTAAAATCGTTTGGGAGCAAAAAATAAAGTCGTTTAACAGCACGTCGGTATATACAGCTGGTCGTTAAGACAGTCTCGACTGTAGTTTAGTTTTGTTACAGATTTACAGTCTAATCTGATTATCTCACTGTGTAAGTAAAGTAGTCAAAGATCACACCTGGAGATGTTTTGAGAATTTGAACAACATCCAAAATTCAAACCATAATCATGTGAACATTGTGTTTGTTGCAGGTTTAGAGTTGTGCTAAACTATGACTGACAACAATTTGTAAATAACGTGAAATTTGAGATAGCCAGCAGCAGCTTCTCCCCTTAACTCTTATTACTGTTAATGGTAAATCTGTGATCACCTTTGCAAACAGTTTTGATGTTAAGTGTCCTCAGGTCTAATCAGGATCAAAATTGCTTTTCACTGATCTATTAGAACAAAAATGAATATTGAAGTAGACATAAAAAAGGTTGCAGTGAAAAAGTCTCTAACATAAGGATAAAAAAAAAACCACTAGGCCTCCAACAGAGTAGTACCTTGTGAGGCCACAAGCAATGAGCACAGTTTATAATCCTCACAATCATGTGCCATTGATTAACTTGACTCTCTCAACTTGAACAACTTGGAACAATTGATGTCTTTGACAACAGTTAGGTGCAATGGACCTGTCTGTGTTGAAATTATCTTATGAAAGTATTATTTGTGTCACCTGCTGTAAAGCAAAGTATCACCTGCTGTAAAGCAAATTAAGTGATACTTTGGGGTCAATTTTTTGCCCCCACCACTAAAAGTGGAGTGGGGCATTTAGATTGCCTTTGTCCATCCTTCAGTATGTCCAGATGTCTGCATACGCAAGTGTGTACATTCATCTGTCCCAAAGTTTTGTGTTGTGCATAACTCCAGTCTCTAACTCTAAAACTATTTGTTCTACAAACATAAACATGCATGAAAATATTATTCAGGATGTGAACGTGCACACCTTGGAATTGTGAGGCAGCAGCAATTAACCCTTTCTCTTATTAGCCGGATTTTTGAAAAAAAATCTCAGCTTATAGTTTGCCGAAAATCGGTTGGGTGGGCGGGCGGACGGCGTGCCGTTGTTAAGAAAACTTTAACCACAGGGGGCCATTTCGTGGGTCTACATGGTCTAAAAGGTCCAAAAAAATTATTGGGTCGATTTAGTGTTATATTATATACAAGGGGTCTAACTACCCATTCGCAGATTTCACGACCGATTCGAAATAACGCCCGGTTTTGGGCTATCAAGATAAAAGACCCACTAATGTTTGGTACGAACGTGAAGCTGGGACCTTGTACTTTTCAAATAATATAACTTTTGATACATTCCGACTAAGCCGTAGCCAGTGCCGACGTGAAATTCCTACAAAATACGCTGATTTAGCTTACTCGAACGAGATCGCGCAACAACGATTTGCCGCTAGACCCCCCGTAAAACGGCCATAATCGCGATGCCTTGGGACAAAACGATTGTGCAATCAATATATATGACAAAAAGCTATCGTTTACCTCTCAAACTATCTGCAGACACTGATGCAGATCTGAAATGCAGGCGAATTTTCGTGCAATTAGCAGATTTAAATCTCTGTCAGGCTACTACGAGTCACGTGACCCGCTTCCTTTACAATAACAACATCCGCGTGTCTGTTACCTTGCTTACCCAATAAGCGTTAGTGAGAACGCAGGGCACCATCCCTAGGTCAATCAAGTGCATTGTTACTGGCCAAGTAGAAACTAGGTCAAGTTGTTGCGAGTTCTCGTCCGAGTAAGAAAAATCGGCGTATTTTGTTGGAATTTCACTTCGGCACTGGGTACGGCTTAGTCGGAATGTATCAAAAGTTATATTATTTGAAAAGTACAAGGTCCCAGCTTCACGTTCGTATCAAACATTAGTGGGTGTTTTATCTTGATTGCCCAAAACCAGGCGTTATTTCGAATCGGTCGTGAAATCTGCGAATGGGTAGTTAGACCCCTTGTATATAATATAACACTAAATCGACTCAATCAATTTTTTGGACCTTTTAGACCATGTAGACCCACGAAATGGCCTCCTGTGACTTTAACATTGCTTATAACTTCTGAATTATTTAAGCTAGACCATTCATATTTGGTATCCAGATAGCTTGGGTGAAGGACTTTCACTTGATACAAGGATACATGAAATCAGGTCAAGGTCAAGGTCACTACATTGTACTTCCAAAAAATTGCCCTTTTAACCAACTTTAACATTGCTATAACTTCTGAACTACAAATGCTAGGCAATTCATATTTGGTATACAGATAGTTTGGGCAAAGGCCTTTCACTTGATACAAGGATATATGGAATCAGGTCAAGGTCAAGGTCACTATTTCCAAAACTTTGCTGTTGTTAACAAAACTTTAACATTGCTTATAACTTCTGAATTACTTCAGCTAGACCATTCATATTTGGTATGCAGATAGCTTGGGTGAAGGCCTTTCACTTGATATAAGGATACATGTAATCAAGTCAATGTTAAGGTCACTATTTCAAAAACTTTGCCATTTTTAACAGTTTATTATTGCTATAACTACTGAACTACAAATGCTAGACCATTCATATTCGGTATACAGATAACTTGGGTGAAGGCCTTTCATTTGATACAAAGATACATGAAATCAGGTCAAGGTCACTATTTTCTAAACTTTGCCGTTTTTACCAAACCTTTTAACATTGCTATAACTTCTGAACTACAAATGCTAGACCATTCATATTTGACAATTCATCTTTTGTATACAAATGGCTTTTGTAAAGGCGTTTCAGTTGATGTAAAGATATGAAATTAGGTCACGGTCAAGGTCACTATTTTGACAAATAATCTGAAAATGGGTGATCCCTCGAAAGCAAAAGTAGAAATGCAAAAAGAGAAAATTGCAGACTCGGTTTTATTGAGTCTGTTCATGAGTAGGTATTAAAAGTGCAACACTACTCACGCCCCCTAGCACCGGCTTAAGCGGTATTCAATTTTCAAAACGATTAACATCAAAACTAATGATCCCGAAGGACCAGAAAATATAACAACACTGAGAATGAAGTACGGCCATCAACATTTTTCTTAACTGCTGAACCTCATATGCTAGACAATTCAGATATGCTTTGGTGAAGGCGTTTCAGTTGATACAAGGATACATGAAATTGGGTCAAGGTCAAGGTATTGTTTTTCAGTAGTATTTTTCCGTTTCTGGAATGTTTGTCGCTGTTGTTGTTGTTGCTTTTTGGAATGGGGAAGGATAATTCACTGACACAAGTTCGCGTCACTGTGTAAACTGCAGGTTCTACAATATTTGATGTTCATGTAGTGTTACTTTCATCACATTTTGATCCATCCGACTTTATTTAAAACCCTTTCCCTGTTCTATGTTTATTCTAAAGTTCAATACCTACTGAATAGTCATGGACAAAATAGTTATAAACAAATATGGAAGGTGGAACATTGTAGCCATTTTGGAAAGTAAAGAAACATATCTCTCAAATTCCGTTAGCAAACAGCAGACCCTGATCAGACGCCTGTAGGAGCCGTCTGATCTGGGTCTACTCTGTTTGCAAATGTGTGAACATGCGTTTGTATGAAGGGAAGGGTTAAGTGAGTACAAGCTTTTCAAAAGATCATGCCAAGTAACACAGGAGTTTTTATTTGGGCTGCATACTGTATTCATCTAACGAAATAGTGCAAACCCAAGTCTTAGTATTTATTGTCGTAAAACACAGTAAATTAAAAGTGAACTGGAGCAATGATAAACCAATAGATGGATACGACTCAAAACTCATTTAATCAGGTTTATCTAGTTTTTAGCTCGTCTGTTTGGAAGATATCACAAGCTATTGTCGTAACTCCGGCGTCAGCGTTGTCATCCGAAATCTTAACATTGACCGTAACATGAAAAGTATAAGGGGTATCAACATGAAACTTCATAGGTTAGTAAATCTTATTGAGGGGAAGGTCCCTACATAAGAACAATAACTCTTGATTTCAAATTTTTGGAGTTATGGCCCTTTATATTATTTGACAATGACGACGGACAAGCGTTTGCACCCGCTTGTGGTGCTCTTGTTTCATTTAAAATGTATCGATACTTGGAAATTCTGTATCGATATATCATCGGAACTTTGAAATTGACGATTCACCAATATCGCAAGTTACGATGGCAGCCCTAGGGAAAATATAGAATATTATTTTTCTCTCAAACCATAAGGCTTAGACCTTTAATTAATGGCATGCAGCTTTGCCTTATGGTTCTCTACCAACTTACAAAAGTTGTACAAATGATGACTTTTGGGTCAAAAATGGCCCCATCCCAGGGGTTATTTCAGATTAGGGCTTCAGGGACTCATGGTCCTCTTGTTTGTTGAATGAGATCATCATGTCAGGAGTTATCTACCCTTGATTTATCAAAAATGCCATAAATTTTTGTTAACCTTTTTGATGTGATCTGATAACTTAAACAGTACTTCGCATATTTGTTTCATATTAAGGGCATATGCTTAGTCTTATGAGAGGAAGACACCTACAGTTTTTTGGTTGAATGAGATCACCATGTCCAGAGTTATCTGCCCTTGGATTTATCAAAAATGTCATATTCAACAAAAGACCATCTGCAGGGCCCTCTGAGAGGCTGTCTGACTGAATCAGTTTTTCTAGTTACGTATGTTTTTATACGGCTGTCTTCACGGTCGGGCGGATTTGTTTCCGGACGATAACTTTAGTTCTGTATGTTCGATCTTCATGAAACTTTACATGTGCATTGATATTAATGAAGACAGAAACCCTATTGATTATGGACTTTACCAGACCAAGGTCAAGGTCACTTTTTCTAAAAATAGATTGTTTTTCAGTAGTATTTTTCCGTTTCCGGACGATAACTTTAGTTCTGTGTGCTGGATCTTCATGAAACTCCACATGTGCATTGATATCAGTGAGGGCAGAATCGCTATTGAATATGGGCTTTGCCCAACCAATGTCAAGCTCACTTTTTATGCCCCCGTTGACGATAGTCAGGGGTCATTATATTTTGCACATGTCCGTCCGTCCGTGTGTCACGCTTTTAGGTGCAGTTGGATGTCACAGTTTTTCAAGTGTTATAAGTCAGTAATTTCTACACTTATACACATGAAACTTCACATACACATCAATTACCATCTGTGCTATCATTTGGCACCCAACCCATGCTGCCGGCAAGCCCAAGGTTGAGGTCAAATGACTTGGAAATTTTACATGCAGTTGGTTGTCACATTTACGTGCAGTGTTTTGTCAGTTTTTTCATTGTCTTATATCTCCCTAACCACTGTAGCTATTGCCATGGAATTGCATATACACATTAAACGCCATCCATACTTTCATTGCACACCCAGCCTATGCTGCCCGCAAGCCCAAGGTCAAATGACTTAGGAATATTACGTGCAGTTGGTTGTCACAGTTTTTTCATCATCTTATTGAATATGGGCTTTACCAGACCAAGGTTAAGGTCACCTTTCCTAAAAATAGATTGTTTTTCAGTAGTATTTTTCCGTTTCCGGACAATATCTTTAGTTCTGTATGCCTAATCTTTTTTTTTTTTTTTTTTTTTTTTTTTTTTTTTTTTTTTTTTTTTTTCATTTTTGAGACACCAATAAGAGTGCTCGTTTATTCTCCCCGTCATAGGTATGAGGAGGTCGGAGAGGACCACCCCCCATCATACCTTACAAAAAGTGTTTTGTTAGTAGCTTATGTATCATGGTTAGTATACATAATTACATATAATTTTCATATTTTTAACAAAATCAATTTGATAGACTAGTTGCTATAAGTTTTAAATTGTACACAAAAACATGCTATGAGGAGATTATGTCTCTTTTGTGTCAGTACGGTGTCTAAGACAATTTGTTTTTTGAAATATGAAAAAAGAGAAAGAGAAAAAAAGGGGAAAAGGGGGAAAAAAGAGAAAGAGAAAAAAAAAAAGTGTTTGATTTGGGTTCTCTCGTAATATTTTATCATAAACTGGTATTATGCTTATTATTGTATTTTTGGAATCTATTTTAATTTGCCAGGGCCTTTTTCTAAAAATTGAATATATGTAGTTTATTTTACATGATTGTCTTCAAATAAAAAATGATATTTTAACCATGTATGGTCAAATTTTTCAAGGTGGTTATCCCTTGTCGCTATATATTTCAAAGTCTTGTAAGCAGATAAAATCTTATTTTTATATGGAATTATTGATAGTTTTCTTTTGTTCATTTTAGTTAAGTAAATATAGTGTTTGGTCTCCAGTAAAATTATTAAATCTGCTGACGAGAAGGAATTGTCCAAATTGAAAAGGTATACCTTTTCATTTAGAGTAATGTCATAGTTGGATAGTTGTAACCACTGAAAAACTTCCATTAAAAATATTTCTGTTTCTGGGCATGACCAGAGCATGTGCTGAATTGTTTCTACTTCTCCACAAAAATTGCAAGTTGGTTGCTTTGAAATTTTTATGTTGAATAGGTACTTTTGTGTAGGTAAAATTCTATGATTTATTCGGCATTGAAGCCATCTTATATCTGAGCTAAAGTTGTATTTAAAAGGTGTTTGGTAAATTTTCTTCCAGTCTTCATCCTTTATCTGAAAGATCTGGTTCCATCTGGCCATTGCTGTTGGTTTTTCATCATTTTTATTAAGTATGTTGTAGAGATGCATTGAGCCTTTACTCTGTTTAAGCAGTATTAATGCATTTAATGGAAGAGAAGGATCTGGCATTTTTTGTATCATAGATGCAAATTCGAAATGCTTTATGAAACCTTTTATTGCACATATAAGACCATGAAACTTTACAAAGTCCATATGAATGTTATAAGTTTCACAGAAAGAGTTATAAGTGTGAAAGTTTCCATCATGAGTGATAAGGTCATTAACAAGTGAAATGCCTTTTTCAAAACAGGATTTGTAAAATATACATTTTCCTCCAATTTTAATGTTATTATTATAAAATATTGGTGTAGCCACCAACTGGGATACATTTTCTGGATTGTACAATGTTAATAATTTGCGGAATGATTTGAGGGTATCTTTCCAGAATGCGTTTGAAGTATTATTTTCACATACAGTAATGTATTCAGGACCTAAAGAGAAAATTTTCTTAAAATCTATGCTACCTTCTACAATTTTATTCCATTTTCCATAGCTATTAATTGTTCTTCTAAACCAAGTTGATTTTAGCCCATCAATAAAAGATGTTAAATTTATCATTCTCAACCCCCCTTCGAAATACTGTTTAACCATTATTGTTTGTTTTATTTTTGCAGTTCCCTGCCAAATAAAATCATAGAACATTGTGTTTATTTCTTTTAATATTTCAAAGGAAGGATTTGGCAATGATATGAAAAGGTGGTTAAGAAGTGGTAGAAGTAGTGTTTTTATTACTGTAATTCTCCCCAAAGGTGTTAAAAACCGACGTTTCCAATTTGTTATTATGTTTTTTATTTTTTGTATTTTTTCAGTGTAGTTGAGAGTTACCATTTTTGAGAGATCCACATCAAAAATCATCCCTAACAGTTTGAATCTACTCACTCCCCAGGAAAGCTTCCACTTGGTTTTTATTGAATCAATACTATACTTTTTACATCCTATCCATATGACATGTGTTTTTTCAAAATTTACTTTTAGACCAGAATATTTAGCGAATCTGTGCAATTCATTCAATGTTGCATTTAGTGATAAGCTGGATCCATCTAATATTGTTGACAAATCATCAGCGTATTGAGATAATTTGTATTCTGTGCCATTAATGGTAATTCCTTTTATATTGGTATTATTTCTTATTCTTATGGCTAGTATTTCTGCACATAGCAGAAAAATATAAGCTGATATTGGATCCCCTTGCCTGCAACCGCGACTAATGGTGAAGAAGTTAGACAAATGCCCCCCTTGATTTACAGTCAGTCTTGCATTCTTATATAAAATATTTACCCAAGCAATAAAAGAGTCACCAAACTTATAGAGTTTTAACACATGCTGTATAAATTTCCAGGAGATAGAATCAAAAGCCTTTTCAAAATCAACTAATAGTATCAATCCGGGTATGTTATTTTCTTCAGCATATTGCATTACATCGTAAATTTGCCTTGTGTTTTGACCCATATATCTACCTGACATAAATCCAGTTTGGTCCTCATGAATCAGTTTATCTAAAACATGTTTTAATCTGTTCGCTATTGCCCCTGAAGCTATCTTATACACACAGTTCAGTAATGATATTGGTCTATAATTCTTTAAGTACTGTCTAGGTTTATTGTCTTTAGGTATGCAGGTAATAATCCCCTCCCTTTGTGTAATTGATAGTTCTCCTGTTCTGTACCCATAATTAATAGATCGCATTACAAAAGTTCCTATTTTTTTCCAAAATACTTTAAAAAATTCAGCAGTGAAACCATCTGAACCAGGGCTGCGGTTATTTGACATATTTTTTAGTGACTTTGTGATTTCTTCTAATGTGAGAAGTCCTTCAAGAGAAGTCGAATCTTGCAGACTGAGCCTATTAAATTTGCAATTTATAAGTTCACTTTCTAAATCTAATTCAGTATCTTCATAGGGATCTTCACTGTAGAGTTTTTCATAGTACAGTTTTGCTTCTTCCAAAATTTTATGTTGATTTAATATAACAGTTCCATCATCTTTTTCTATTTTGGGGATTATTTTGCTGGTGCAGTTATATGATTCAAGTTTGCAGAAATATGAGGTAGGTTTTTCATCATTTTCAATTATATTTACTCTTGATCTTATCATGAAACCAATCATTTTCTCTTTTCTAATATTTGCAAGCAATGCATTGAGGTCAGACAATTCATTTATTTTATCAGGTGTAAGATTATTTTCTATGAGCCTAATTTTTTCTATAGTTTCTTTTTCTAAGGTATTTCTTTGTTTTTTCTTATGACAAGAATAAGATATGTTTTTCCCTCTTATTTCCATAAGCAAAGTTTCTAGAAAGAGTTGATCATTTATTATAAACTGAATTTGGTCATCTGGTATTTTTCCAAGATTTTCCATATTGTAAACGGGAACAGCATATTGTTGTTTTATCTCCTCAATTTTTTCATTAATATTTTTTAAGTAGTTTATATCTCTAAGTAGTGAGTTATTATGTTTCCATAAGGATTTTCCTCTCTGAAATGGATTAAACTTAAGATGTAAAGTTATCATTGAATGATCTGATCTGTAACTTCCTTCAATTTCGCTTTTTTCGACTGAGCTCAGTAAATTTTCAGAAACCAAAAAAAAATCCAAACGTGCTTGTTTTAAAGGTTTTTTTCTTCTCCAAGTAAATCGTTTTAAGTCAGGATACTTTTCTCTGAAAGGGTCAGTTAGGTTGTACAATTCTTTAATCTCTAATATTCTTAATCGAGCATTTACATTATTTACATTTTTATAATTATAGTAATCTAAATCAGGTTCTTGAACCAAGTTAAAATCCCCACACATTATGATACTGTCATTGGTAAACTTCTCAGCTTGACTCATTAGGTGATCATAAAATAATGGAGTATCTTCATTTGGTCCATAAAGATTAATCAGTGTAAATCTATTATTGTCTAATGATAAGTCAACAATAATGTAATTTCCATGTGAATCTGTTATATGTTGGTATATTTTAAAATCTGTTCCCTTTTGAAAGAGAATTGCAACACCTCTGGATTGAGAGTTTCCTGAACTAAAAATTCCTTCACAACCCCATTGGTTTCTGATAATTTTTTCATTTTTGTATGTAGAGTGCACATCCTGCAGGCAATATACACTACATTGTTTTGTTTTTAGATAATCAAAAACATCTCTCCTTTTCTCTAAGGATCCAAGGCCTTGGCAGTTTACAGAAAGAATTTTAGTCTCCATCTGGCATCAGTAAAATATTGTTGAAATTTCTATTTGAGAGAACCCCTATCTTAGATAAGTTATAAAGAAAACTGAAAGAAACAAAACCAAGAAACATTTTAACTTACAGCCTACAAAGTGTAGGGTGATAATATAACAGGTCTAGAACTAGTTCTACAGTGCAAAAAACAACTGTCACACTTGTCTCTTTTTTTAAAAAAAACATATACAAATACAGGCTTATGTTGTCTACTCTTTCCCAGATAATGACTATCATTTGCTCGAAATTTGAAGGTTGTTATAATTATGTCAATGTACAACACCAATATAAAAACAAAGTCAAAAGGAAAAATGAATATCGCTCTTTCTTTTTCTCTTAATATCAGCACACAAAATTTGAATGTCCATTACGTTTGAAACCTGATGATACACTGCATTGCTGGGAATATCATTTGGATCCAAACTATAAAAAAATCGATACATAAAGTCAAGTGGCATCAAATGTTCCATATTTTTCACAGCATGTACTTTAAATGGGAGTATTACATCAGTACTATAATTAGCATTCATTACCAGGCTAAAATTTATACCATTCATTATATTAATTGACAATCCAAATACAACCAGAGTACAGTGAATACCATGACTATATAGTTTACCATGTATCTTACTTTGCCATACGCTCTATAGAGTAACTAATGAAGGTGGCCCGAATCTCTCCTTTTCAATTATAAGAATATTTACCATCCATATACATGCATACGAAACATCCATTTAAGATAAACAGGCATTGTGAATAGTCACTAGAATATCTGTTATTATAGCCCATGAACACAGGAATGACAGAAATTATATACTTTTATATCATAAGCAAAGGCAGAGCATGCCCTGATCAGACAAATACCGAAGCTGTTGTCTAATCTGAGGGCACACTGTTTACAAAGTCGTAGAAAAGTATGTCGATGAACAAGAGGTTTATTAAACTCAGACGTAAATTTGTTATTTTTTTTTTCTATATGCATGTACCATTTGACCAGAAATTTAAAGGCCAACTACCTTATCTGGGTGCACACTGTTTGCAGAATCATAGAAATGTGTGTTTATGAGTCAACCCTTTCCCTCGTACAAACTTGCCTTCACACATCTGCAAACAGCGTAGACCCAGATCAGACAGCTCCTATAGGAGCCGTCTGATCAGGGTCTGCTCTGTTTACCAATGTAATCTGACAAATCTATCCCTATATGCCTCAAAATGGCCACAATGTAACACCTTTTCATACCTCCTCACAACTAAGTTATCCATGGATATCCAGTAGGCACTGAGATTTGTAGTACAGGGAAAGGGTCAAGAGGTTAATTCCACTATAAATTTACCAGTGAGATCATTTAACTACCCTCAGCAAGATTAAGATTCTCTGTGTCTCCCAGTCCGACTAGAACCAGAGTCTGTCCCATGCAATATCTGTATTGTAATACCTTACTATATACATGTATAACATTATGCACCTTATTGTGTTATAAATACTATAGAGCAACCTAAGAAGGTGGTTTATATACCTTTATATAAAAATAATGTTATTTTTCATTGTACAGCTATTTACCATCTATATGCATATGTTTTAAGCTTTTTCATTTTCCTGTTTCAATGCAGAAACTGTTTGACAGTTCCTTGAGGATCTGTCCGATCAGGATCTGCATCTCTAAAAAGCCTCCCACCTCCCTGTCATACCACAGAAAGGTGGGTCTTTTCTGGAGTAAAGGTTTATACCATAACAATTTAAAAACTCTACTATATGTTCCATACTAATAATGCGTTCTACACACATGGACAATATGGAATGCATTCAAAGGTATTCCCAATTAAAGGATTTACCTTATAAAGAATGGAGTACACTGGATCTTATAAAATTCAATGTGAGAAAAACCCAGGGTGTCATTCCTCGTTTGATGCTTAAAAATTGTAGACTTTTTGCAGACAGAGCAGACACAGATCAGACAGTTCCCGCAGAGGACATCTAATCAGGATCTCCCATGTCTACTATGTAAAAATCAAATCTCGTTTGACAGACCAGAAATGAAATAAGGGAGATAAAGGAAATGGCAAAACAGCATACCTATAGAATCAGATTTGTATCATGCCAAAGGCAAAAAAGGAGCAGACCATTATAGGCTGGCTCCTGCAGGAAATGCCTGACCTGGGTCTAATCTGTTTGCAAAAGTATGAAAAGCATTTAGATGCTTAACCATTATAGCAATCAAAATTATAGTATATCAAAAGCTAAAGAGCAATCCATGGATCAGGCATTTACATGTTACTTATATGTTACTTATTATTATTGGACTATCAACCATCCACAGTTGCATGCATATATGTTTCTCTGCAGACACTGATGGGACAGAACCAATGGGATCTGTCTGACCAGGATCCTCATCAACAGATAGAACAGAAATGTTTATAGCATTATACAAGGTTATACATCAGTTCATGGTTTATTAACAGTAACGTGAACTCAGCAATTTTCATACCAATGTCATTCTACACAAAAAGGCATCTTCTGTCAAATTTTAAGCCATACCTCATAAAGGAGGAAGTTCACTGGGTCTAAAAAAATCTAATATAAGAGAAAGGCCTTTATTCCCTGTTCCCTAACCTTTAAAAATAGTCCAGGATACATATTAGTGCCCTTTTTGCAGACAGAGTAGATCCAGATCAGATAGTTTGCGTATAAGCCATCTGTTCTGGACCTATCCTGTTTATAGCCTGTGAAAACAAAATACCTACAATTGCCAGACCACAGAGAGGTTAAGGTGAGAGTCATCTGATAAAAGGTATACATGTAGATAAAGGTAAAAGTATTCTGTTTTAACATTATACCAGTACATATTTTTCCAAGAACTTTACCTATATTCAATGTATTCTAGGCGCTATACATTATTTTCTGCAAAAAGCCACACCCTTTTTCGAAGAAAAGTTAAAACCATTATCAAAATTGGACATAGAATAACACCGGATGCCTTAGTGTCTGGAGCCAGATGAGATGCCACATGTAAGGGCATCTCAAATGACAACAAGCATTACAAAATTCAGAGGGGAAAAAGCACAAAAACCCATGTTTCAAATCTTATCAATATAAATATAGTAATACCTTACTATACAGTAAATCATGTATCCCACAGAGTTACACATTGTCTTCATTCTACCACGATTCAAACTACTGGTAACATGTATCATATTCTTAAAACAGTATAATGCACAAACTCCTTGTAATGAGCTTGCATTATGTTTTTACCAGATTGAATGTCACTGTTCTTCACTAGGTACTTTCCTGCAACATGTGGCCTAAATGCCTTTTATTTCTGCAAAAAGTCTTGGCCGCAAACCTTTTATCTGATCAGTATTCACGTAAAAGCCACAGATATTCGCTAGCAGATACTTTCATTCCCAAGCGATCTTTCGAAGGGAAAAAAAACACAAAAAACCAAAAAAAACCCACTCTATCCACCTAAAACTTCAGAAACAGATCTACAAATGTGTCCATGAGACATTCACAAAACAGAGGAGACTCTGATCAAAAGGTATGCCTAATCTTCATTAAAGACGATTTCGGTAGTAACTTCTGCGCAACTGTTTGCGCAGAATACTCTCTACAAAGGAAACAACCTGTACCGGTATTCTGGATGACACTAATTTCGAACGACTTATTTCGACCAACATTTACAAACCACAAATGTATCAACAATTTCGATTAAACCAGAAAATTACTTAAAGATAATTAGCTGAACGTATAAGAACTTAAAATCAAACAGGAAAATCCGATACGGGAGTATGAGAAACAAATCGGTACGACGTCATAGCAATGTGACGTCACTGACGTCGCCCATTTTGGCGTAATTTTCATGGGAGAGCACCACCACTAGGTGATAAATTGAGTAATTACTTAAAAGCGAAGCCTGCAACCCACATATTTCTTTTTGATTTCATGTTAAGGGTACTATAAAGCACAAAATGTGAAATTTTGAAAAAAAATCTTGGATAAGTTTCTTAGAAATTTACAAAAATATCACCCATGTCATGATTTTTGTATTGTCCTATATGTAAAAGGCAGGAATTACGCTTATGTTTATTTCATTGTAATTACTAAAAAAAAAAGTCTGTAATCCCCTCTTTTCTTTTTATGCCCCCGTTGATGATAGTCAGGGGGCATTATGTTTTGCACATGTCCGTCTGTCCGTCCGTCCGTCCGTGTGTCACGCTTTTAGGTGCAGTTGGATGTCACAGTTTTTCATGTGTTATAAGTCAGTAATTTCTACACTTATACACATGAAACTTCACATACACATCAATTACCATCTGTGCTATCATTTGACACCCCACCCATGCTGCCGGCAAGCCCAAGGTCGAGGTCAAATGACTTGGAAATTTTACGTGCAATTGGTTGTCACATTTACGTGCAGTGTTTTGTCACAGTTTTTTCATTGTCTTATATCTCACTAACCGCTATAGCTATTGGCATGGAATTGCATATACACATTCAAAACCATCCATACTTTCATTACGTACCCGGCCCATGCTACCCGCAAGCCCAAGGTCAAGGTCAAATGACTTAGGAATTTTACGTACAGCTAGGCAAGCACCCACACTGGGGCATCACTGTGTCTTACAGACACAATTTTCTAGTTTTTGTCTTATATCTCCCTAACCACTGTAGCTATTGCCATGGAATTGCATATACACATTAAACACCATCCATACTTTCATTGCACACCCAGCCAACGCTGCCCGCAAGCCCAAGGTCAAATGACTTAGGAATATTACGTGGTTGTCACAGTTTTTTCATCTTTTTATATTATCTCATTAACCGCTATAGCTATTGGCATGGAATTGCATATACACATTCAGCACCATCCATACTTTCATTACGCACCCGGCCCATGCTGCCCGCAAGCCCAAGGTCAAGGTCAAATGACTTAGGAATTTTACGTGCAGCTAGGCAAGCACCCACACGGGGGCATCACTGTGTCTTACAGACACAATTTTCTAGTTTGTCACAGTTTTTAGCTCACCAGAACACAAAGTGCTCAGGGTGAGCTTTTGTGATTGCCTGATGTCCGTCGTCCATCGGCGTCCGTCGTCCGTCATCAACAATTTGAACCTTTAAAAATATTCTCCTCTGAATCTACAGGGTTCTCAGCTTTCATCTTTGGCACATAGTATCATCTTTAGGTCCTTTACAAAAGTTATATAAATTATGGCCCTTGGGTCAAAATTGGCCCCGCCCCAGGGGTGTCTTGTTTTCTATAGAAACATATAGTAAAACTTTGAAAATCTTCTTCTCTGAAACCAGAAGGTTCTCAGCTTTCATATTTGGCACATAGCATCATGTTCAGGTTCTCTACAAAAGTTGTATAAATTATGGCCCTGTTGTCAAAATTGACCCCGCCCCAGGGGTGGGCAGTTTTCAATAGAAACAAATAGAGAAATCTTTGAAAATCTTCTCCTGAAACTGGAAGGTTCTCAGCTTTCATATTTGGCACATAGCATCATGTTCAGGTCCTCTGCAAAAGTTTTATAAATTATAGCCCTGGGGTCAAAATTGACCCCGCCCCAAGGGTGGGCAGTTTTCAATAGAAACAAATAGTGAAATCTTTGAAAATCTTCTCCTGAAACTGGAAGGTTCGCAGCTTTCATATTTGGCACATAGCATCATGTTTAGGTCCTCTACAAAAGTTTTATAAATTATAGCCCTGGGGTCAAAATTGACCCCGCCCCAGGGGTGGGCAGTTTTCAATAGAAACAAATAGTGAAATCTTTGAAAATCTTCTTCTCTGAAACTGGAATGCTCTCAGCTTTCATATTTGGCACATAGCATCATGATCAGGTCCTCTACAAAAGTTATATAAATTATGGCCCGGGGTCAAAATTGGCCACGCCCCAGGGGTGGGCAGTTTTCAATAGAAACAAATAGTGAAATCTTTGAAAATCTTCTCCTCCGAAACTGGAAGGCTCTCGGCTTTGATATTTGGCACAGAGCATCATGTTCAGGTGCTCTACAAAAGTTATATAAATTACGCCCCTAGGGTCAAAATTGGTCCCGCCCCAGGGGTGGGCAGTTTTCAATAGAAACAAATAGTGAAATCTTTGAAAATCTTCTTCTCTTAAACTGAAAGGCTCATAGCTTTTCATATTTGGCACAGAGCATCATGTTCAGGTCCTCTACACAAGTTATATAAATTATGGCCCTGGGGTCAAAATTGGCCCCGCCCCAGGGGTGGGCAGTTTTCAATAGAAACAAATAGTGAAATCTTTGAAAATCTTCTTCTCGGAAACTGGTAGGTTCTCAGCTTTCATATTTTGCACATAACATCATGTTCAAGTCCTCTCCGAAAGTTATATAAATTATCCCCCCCCCCCCCCCCCCGGGGTCAAAATTGGCCCGCCCCAGGGTTGGGCAGTTTTCAATAGAAACAAATGGTGAAATCTTCGAAAATTTCTTGTCTGAAACAGGAAGGCTCTTAGCTTTCATATTTGGCACAGAGCATCATGTTCAGATCCTCTACAAGAGTTATATAAATTATAGCCCTGGGGGTCAGAATTGGCCCAGCCCCAGGGGTGGGCAGTTTTCAATAGAAACAAATAGTGAAATCTTTGAAAATCTTCTCTGAAACTAGACGGCTCTTAGCTTATATATTTGGCACATAGCATTATGTTCAGGTCCTCTACAAAAGTTATATAAATTATGGCCCTGGGGTCAAAATTGGCCCCGTCCCAGGGGTGGGCAGTTTTCAATAGAAATAAATAGTGAAATCTTTGAAAATCTTCTCTGAAACTGGAAGGCCCTGAGCTTTCATATTTGGCACAGAGCATCATGTTCAAATCCTCTTTAAAACTTATATAAACAATGGCCCCTGGGTCAAAATTGGCCCAGCCCCAGGGGTGGGCAGTTTTCAATAGAAACAAAGACATGTAGTGAAATCTTTGAATATCTTCTTCTGAATCTGGGAGGTTCTCAGCTTTCATACATTGCACATAGCATCATGTTCAGGTCCTCTACAAAAGTTATATAAATTATGCCCCTGGGGTCAAAATTGGCCCCCACAGGGGTAGCCAGTTTTCAACAGAAACATATAGTGAAAACTTTGAAAATCTTTTTCTCTGAAACTGGAAGGTTTTCAGCTTTCATATTTGGCACATAGCATCATGTCCAGGTCCCCTACATAAATTGTGCCTCTTGGGTCAAAATTAGGCCAGCCCCAGGGCAGGCTAACATATAGTTTAAAACTTTGAAAATCTTCTCCTCTGATTGTCTGGTGAGCGCTTCAGGGCCATTCTGGCCCTCTTGTTTCATTGTCTTATATCTCCCTATATAACCACTGTAGCTATTGTCATGGAATTGCATATACACATTAAACACCATCCATACTTTCATTGCACACCCAGCCCATGCTGCCCACAAGCCCAAGGTCAAGGTCAAATGACTTGGAAATTTTACGTGTAGCTAGGCAAGCACCTACACGAGGGCATCACTGTGTCTTACAGACACAATTTTCTAGTTAGTATTCATGTTCATCTTAACAATGACGACAGACGAGCATTGCACCTGCTTGCGGTGCTCTTGTTTAACTTCATATTTTGTCTTTTAATTGGGACCTATTTTTGGGACATGCCATTTTCTTGAAACCTATTTATGATATTGTCTTCAAACTTGGTACACATGTGGGTGATGAGAGGATGTGCAGTCAACAAGGGTTGTAACTCTAAATTCGTTTTTAAGGGAGTTATTCCCCTTTGTTACTTTTCAGAAGAATTTTTTTGTCCAGAGCATAACTTCCCAAGTATTGTTTGCACAACTGTGAAACTTAATATATGGATAGAGGGTGATGAGGGGATGTGCATTCAACAAGGGTTGTAACTCTTAATTCATTTTTTGAGGGAGTTATTTCCCTTATTTACTTTTCAGAAGCAATATTTTGTCCGGAGCATAACTTCTCAAGTATTGTAGGCACGACTGTGAAACGTTATATATGGATAGAGGGTGATGGGAGGATGTGCAGTCAACTAAGGTTGTAACTCTAAATTCATTTTTAAGGAGTTATTCCCCTTTGTTATTTTTCAGAAGCATTTTTTTGCCAAGAGCATTTATTACTTCTCAAGTATTGTACGCACACCTGTGAAACTTAATATATGGATAGAAAGTGATGAGAGGATGTGCAGTCAACAAGGGTTGTAACTCAAAAAATCATTTTTGAGGGAGTTATTCCCCTTAGTTACTTTTCAGAAGCAATATTTTGTCCGGAGCATAACTTCTCAAGTATTGTATGTACAACTGTGAAACTTTATATATGGATAGAGGGTGATGAGAGGATGTGCAGTCAACAAGGACTGTAACTATAAATTCATTTTTGAGGGATTTATTCCCCTTTGTTATTTTTCTTAACTAGTTTTTGTCCAGAGCATAACTTCTTAAGTACTACTACATTTCTTCACCATTGAACCTCAAATTTTGCATATATGCATTTCTAATGATGTGTAGATGTGTGTGACATAATTTTGATGCGAGTCATTCCTTGATTGGACTTTAATTTTTTTCTTTCCTCAAGTATGGATGAAAGGATTATTGAGCTATTGCCTTTTGTATTGAAGTAATTGGATCTTTTGACAAGGTGACGGATGGGGGTATCACTTTCTGTGATAGTTAAGTTGTGAATGTCATTAGTTTTAGCAACAGTTAAACCTATGGTTGGACTGGATGGGATTCAATAATTTCTAGAACCGTAGTCAGAAGTGATGTATTTGATTCAATAAGTATTCCTGTAAGTAGTGCAGTACGTAAGGGCTTTTCATTAAAGTTGAGAGGGAACGTTAATGGAGGGACCACTGTAGAATCATAAAAATTGGAAGAACATGTTTACTGTTTAGGGTTGCCACACGTTTGAGAAAAGTCAGAGAAAATAGATTTGTTTTCAATGTCAGGGAATTTTGAGAACAGTCAGGGAAATTTGAGAATATAGGCAATTTTCAGGGAATTTAATTTAAAAAGAAAAAGAAAGATTCAGAACCATATATATTTTAAACTTTCTAAAAAATATTACGTAAATTATGACAAAGACCTAATGTTGCAGTGAAAAGTCTCACAGAAATTTGAAATTATGTAAGGGAAATGTCCAGGAAATTTATTTCCTCTAATTTGTGGTAACCATGAATTGTTTGAACGTGAAGGCATGTTTTGAACCATCTATTTGTTCATACCGTTCAACTTCTCATTGTTCTGTTACAGATTGTGAAGAATGCAACAAGGAGTACCAGGGAGACTGTCCCATACATGGTCCATTGGTATATGTTGAAGACACACAGGTTGGTTATTTGATCCCTTTAAACCTTTTGCTTGCATCAAGCAACCCATGCTTACCTTTGTAAACAGAATGGATCAAGATGAAAGTCATTGTAAAGAAATGGAAGAAAATGCTTCCAAATCCAAACAAGAATTTCTGTCAACAGAATATTTACTTGCCGAGCTAATAATAAGGCTATTATGTTTGTATTATTTTTTAAGAGCATAGTTATAGTATTGTTCCCACCTTCACATTAGCAATATTGTATGTCTGATTATGGAGATGTATAATATATATATATATCTTAGTTGACGGGTAGTACTACAGATTGAAGTTGTCAGGTGCATTGACCCCATCTGTGTTTCAAATGTGCTAGTGGGGAGTATTAATCACCTTTAGTGATAGTTCTAGTTTACACCTAATTTATGTCACGGGGCAACGTAAAATGGTGGAAAGGTGAGTAACAACAGATATTACTTCAATCGTGAATCAGTTATCTGTCAGATTTACACCTGATTTACTTCGTTGGGCTATATAAAAATGGTGAAATAGCTTACACTTTTGCCAGTTACAACTAGGGATGGGTATTGCCAGAGAAAGTGTATCGCGATATATCACGATACGTTTATGGCGTATCGCGATACGTATCACGATTTACCTTTTTCCCTTATTCATCATTGAAGAAGCCACTGTGTACATTTTGAAAAAAAATTAGCACACTGGAATGAAATACATGTATCATCAATAAAAGTTCAGAACTAACTAGACATCATGTTGACTAGTTTTTATGTTGATTTGAATATTGTAAAAAGTCTCATAAACTGATGATATTTCCCCAAAATGTTGTAAGATAAAAAAAAGTTTTATAACTTCCACCAACTGTCATAAGATTATCAAAATGTGTTAAGCAAATGGACAGTCACAAAAATATTTTATATTGCAAAGTTGTAAACACCTCCTTGTAGACCTTTATGCACTACAGCTAAAGTACATTCTCAGTGCCTCTAAATTCCTTCGACTCAACTAAAGAATATGACCTCATATCTTTCACAATAAATTTGGCAATTTTATAATTTTCAAAGCTTTATCAGGGTTCGGCATATATTTGTTTATACCCGTTATAAGCCGATGTCAAGTTACTGAAGTGGATTGCTGATCAAATGATTTTCGCTCAATGTCGTTGACCACATCGACAGTGGAAGTTCGTACGTCGATCGATTTCTCTTGAAAACGGTATGTTGTCTTCGTAAATGCGTCGTTAAAAGAGTTGAAATACCTGAATATTTAACTTTGGTATTGCACTCGGAACAACCAGCAACATCTTCCACAATTTCGTTTCTTACTTTGATTTTAATAACCAGAAACACCACCGCATTTCCTTTCGGATTTCTAACGATTTTGAATTGTCCGCCATTTTGTATGTTATGGGAAAGCGTGGTACCTGGCTTGATCGATATCGAAAAGGGTCTGCGTTTACATACACCGGGGACCAGTCAGGGAAAGTAATCAAACACTGTACTGTACAGACTATTACAGAGGCTGCGACAAAGTTCTAAAAAGAGCTAAAATGATCGTTTAAAATGAGAGAAACGGTAAAAATTATACGTTACCGGAAATGTACGAACTTCTTACGGAAATTCTCCAGCAGACCGGTATTCTCTGGCCGTACCAATACGGCGTATTGTTTTCAAGCATATCACAATATACCGGTATACCGATAATACCTCCCACTCCTAGTTACAACACACCTTGCTTTCACAATAGTTTTAAGCAAACTTTAAAACTATCATTTAACACATTCTCGATTTCATACCTAATCCGTTATGTCACTGCCTTTTTATCCCCCACCGCGTAGCGGAGGGGGGTTATAGGAATGGCCTTCGTCTGTCCGTCCGTCCGTCTGTCCGCACTCACCAAAGGGTAGTTGTGTGACTTTTTCTAACTAGTCGCACAAGTAAAATCATTAACCTGGCCATCTCTTGTGACATTAACCTGGCCATTTCTTGTGACATTAACCTGGCCAGTTGTGGGACATAGGGTTAGGGTTAGCTTCCAGATCATTCTTTTCCAAAGTTAGAGCCAAAAATAGTTTTTCTTGTGGGACTAGTCCCACAAGAAAAGATCAAAGGAAAAAGTCACACAACTACCCATAGCATGTCCGTCCGTCTGTCCGTCTGTCCGTAACAATTTCGTGTCCGCTCCATATCTCCTATACCCCTTGAAGGATTTTCAAGAAACTTGCCTCAATGTTAACCAAGTTGAGACGATGTGCAGAACATATGTGGCAGATATGTCGGCTCAAGGTCAAGGTCACATTTGAAGGTCAAGTGTTTTAACCTTCAATTTCCATTGCATTTTTGTGTCCGCTCCATATCTTCTAAACCCTTTGAAGGATTTTCATAAAACTTGAGTCAAATGTTAATCAAATGAAGACGATGTGCAGAACACATGTGGCAGTCATGTCGGCTCAAGTTCAAGGTCACATTTGAAGGTCAAGTGTTTAAACCTTCAGTTGACATTACAGTTTCGTGTCCGCTCCATATCTTCTAAACCCTTTGAAGGATTTTCATAAAACTTGAGTAAAATATTAAATGAATTGAGACGATGTGCAGAACCCATGCGGCAGTCATGTTGGCTCAAGGTCAAGGTCACGTTTGAAGGTCAAGTGTTCTAGCCTTTAATTTCCATTACATTTCGTGTCCGCTCCATATCTTCTAAACCATTTGAAGGATTTTCATAAAACTTGAGTCAAATATTAACCAAATTAAGATGATGTGCAGAACACATGTGGCAGTCATGTCGGCTCAAGTTCAAGGTCACATTTGAAGGTCAAGTGTTTAAACCTTCAGTTGCCATTACAGTTTCGTGTCCGCTCCATATCTTCTAAAAACCTTTGAAGGATTTTCATAAAACTTGAGTAAAATATTAAATGAATTGAGACGATGTGCAGAACCCATGCGGCAGTCATGTTGGCTCAAGGTCAAGGTCACGTTTGAAGGTCAAGTGTTCTAGCCTTTAATTTCCATTACATTTCGTGTCCGCTCCATATCTTCTAAACCATTTGAAGGATTTTGATAAAAGTTTAGTTAAATGTTAACTAAATTGAGACGATGTGCAGAACACATGTGGCAGTCATGTCGGCTCAAGGTCAAGGTCACATTTGAAGATCAAGTGTTCTTACCTTCAATTTCCATTATAGTTTCGTTATCTCCTATACCCTTTGAAGGATTTTCAAGAAACTTGCCTCAAATGTTAACCACGTTGAGACAATGTACAGAACATATGTGGCAGTCATGTCGGCTCAAGGTCAAGGTCACATTTGAAGGCCAAGTGATTTAATCTTCAATTTCCATTACATTTCATGTCCGCTCCATATCTTCTAAACCATTTAAAGGATTTTCATAAAACTTGAGTCAAATATTAACCAAATTGAGATGATGTGCAGAACACATGTGGCAGTCATGTCGGCTCAAGGTCAAGGTCACATTTGAAAGTCGTGTTCTTACCTTCAGTTTCCATTATATTTGTTTCCGCGTCCTATTTTCTTAACAACTGGAAGGTTGAATGTCAACCACGTTAAAACCCATTGTATCACCTTAAGGTCAATGTCTTAATTTAGGTGGCGGCGGTGGGGGATATAGCTGTCCTTTGGACTGCCTTGTACAGGTATACGTCACATTGCTATTTTATTTTGCAAAATCAAGCACCGTTTCATATTTCTGTGGCTTACAGTTGGTACTTACCATACATCTATACAGAGTCATGTACATATGGAGCCTGATCTGTGCCAAAAAATCCAGAAATGTAAACATGCAATCGTAGACAATGAAATTAACTTTACAACAGTAAAATGTCGACCGAAACCTTGCAAACCAAACTGTGCATTTTTAGCTCACCAGAGCACAAAGTGCTCAGGGTGAGCTTTTGTGATCGCCTGATGTCCGTCGTCCGTCGGCGTGCGTCGTGCGTAGTGCGTCGTCCGTCGTTCGTCGTCAACAATTTGAACCTTTAAAGTTCTTCTCCTCTGAATCTACAGGGGTCTCAGCTTCCATCTTTGGCACATAGCATCATCTGTAGGTCCTCTACAAAAGTTATATAAATTATACCCCTGGGGTCAAAATTGGCCCTGCCCCAGGGGTTTTCAGTTTTCAATAGAAACATATAGTGAAAACTTTGAGCATCATCTCCTCTAAAACTAGAAGGTCCCCAGCTTTCATATTTGGCACATAGCTTCAACTTCAGGACTTCTACAAAAGTTATATAAATTATGCTCCTGTGGTCAAAATTGGCTACACCCACGGGTGGCAAGTTTTCTAGCAAACTTGAAGCTGACTGCACTTTTAAGCATCTTATCTTTACTCAGTCTCATAAACAGGTCATCAGGTCAAGCAATAGAGATGGGGATGACCAGTGGCTATTTTTAGTACACCTGTATTGCTGGTAGTGGCTGTAGTAACCCTTTGCCTGTACTGTGTTTATTATTAATTTGAATGCCTATTGCATATTCATGAGCAAAATGAAGTATGGAAGGTGAAACATTGTAGCCATTTTTTTTTCCAAATTTCACAACCTACTGAATATTCATAGACAAAATAGTTATAATGGAATATAGTAGGTAGAACATTGTAGCCATTTTAGAAACTAAAGGAAGATCTGTCAAATTCCATTAACAAACAGAGCAGACCCTGATCAGATGGCTCCTATAGGAGGCATCTGATCTGGTCTACTGATTTTTCAAATGTGTGAAAACACGTTTATATGAGGGAAGGGTTAATTAATAATAGTGATTGGCATTATGACATTATTACAACCTGCCCTGCAGTTCAGAAGAAGGGTAAATCATGTAAAGGCTCCAGAATGCCAAATTAAAGATTTTAAATAAATTATGAAATAATTTTTAACATGAAATTGTATTACTTGAAAATATTAAGTTCAGTGAACTTATGAATATGAAATTATTATGTAATAATTTATAATAGTATTCAAATGCAAAAAATCAGTTTGGAATGCTAGGGTACACATACCTTTTCAGAGGAACAGTAATGTTGATTATTTGAGAGGTCAGTTGATCGTCTTTAGTCAGAACTTTGTATGGCCTTGCATAATTAAAATTCCCTGGTTAATACATATCAATCTTACAATTAACTTTCTTGTACAAACCACATATTATGAAGTTACATATGTGTCAGATCAAATCCAAACTGTGTGCTAATTTCAGTCAAAATATGCGCAGCAGTAATAGGGTTTCTGTCATCTGTAATTTGTTTGTCTGAAAAATTAACACTTTCAATGGCCCTCTTGTCTATAGAAACGTATAGTGAAAACTTTGAAAATCTTCTTTTCTGAATCTACAGGGTTCTCAGCTTTCATATTTGGCTCATAGCACCATTTTCCGATCCTCTACAAAAGTTATATAAATTATGCCCCTGTTGTCAATATAGGCCCATAGAAACAATTTTAATGTGCAAACTTTGAAAATCTTCTCCTTTGAAACTGGAATGTTCTCAGATTTCATATTTGGCACATAGCTTCATATTTAGGTCATCTACAAAAGTTATATTTTGTGTCCCTGGTGTCAAAATTGGCACCGCCCCAGAGACGGTCACTTTTCAATAGAAACATATCTGATTGTCTGGTGAGCGATGTCAGGGCCATTCTGGCCCTCTTGTTCATTTCGTGTTTGTACTTTTATGTTTTGCTGTAGTTCAACTACTTTGTAAATATAAAAATGGAAAGTGTGATTCAGTTTAATTATACCCCCACAAACAAAGTTTGGGGGGTATATTAGGAATCACCTTGTCGATCGGTCGGTCGGTCTGTTGACTATTGTTTCTGCATGGTTTCTCAGTAACCGCTGATTAGAATTCTATGAAACTTGACATGATGCTTTATCATAAGAAGGACATGCACATCCAATTATAATATGCCAGTCAATGATTAACTTACAGAGTTATGCCCCTTTGTTCAAAATTTTTGTGTTGTTTGGTCTGTTGACTTTTTCCGTGTGGTTTCTCAGTAACCGCTGACTAGAATTCAATGAAACTTGATATGATGCTTTATCATAAAGAGGACATGTGCCTCCAATTATAATTTTCTAGCTCAGTGATGCCTTTACAGAGTTATCCTCTTTTGTGTTTGTTGGTCTAATGACTTGTTTCCGCGCCGTTTCTCAGTAACCTCTGACTAGAATTCAATGATGTCCTTACAGAGTTATGCCCCTTTGTTTAAAATTTTTGTGTTGGTCTGTCTGCTGACTTTTATTCTGTAGTTTCTCAGCGACTGCTGACTGTAATCGTACGAAACTTGACATAATACTTTATCATGAAGAGGAGATGTGCATCCAATAATAGTTTTACAGTTTATTTATTTCCTTACAGAATTATGCTCCTTTGAATTTTGGTCTGTCGGTCAGTCTGTTGACTTTTTTTCCACGCGGTTTCTCGATCAGCAACTGCTCACTGGAATCCAATGAATTAAGTTTGTAACGGGACAGCTGGACTTTATACACTGCCGACTTGCTCACTGCTAATAGCAAGTTAAGCATACACTCTGACAAAATTCGGATTACAAAACTCGGAATACAAAACTACATGATTCAGACTGTACTTTCTTATAAGGAGAAATTACTGACATAACGTCAAAATCTAAAAATAGAAATTTTTTTGCTGTTCAGCAAAACGGAAGGAGAAGGTCGAAATGTAAACAAACATGAATGTATCTTTAACCTTTTACTCCATAAATATTCATGTGAGAAATAATGACATCATGAATATTGATTGGATTACAGCAAGTTTTATAATGGCACATAGACACAGGAATTTTTCGGCCATGGCAGAAACTGTAGAATCATATCTATATAATTTCATAATCAAACAGCCTATATATAGGAGCTGTCTGATCTGGGTCTACTCTGTTTGCATGTAAGAAATGTTGACATCATAAATATTTATTATACCCCCCTTTTGAAAAAATGGGGGTATATTGCTTTGCACATGTCGGTCGGTCGGTCGGTCGGTCTGTCGGTCGGTCGGTCGGTCGGTCGGTCGGTCGGTCGGTAGATCGATGGTTTCCGAATGATAACTAATAAACGACTTGGCCTAGAATCTTCAAACTTGCTGTGGTGGTTGGCCATGACAAGTAGATGACCCCTATTGTTTTTGAGGTCACTAGGTCAAAGGTCAAGGTCACCATGACCTAAAATGGTGAAATAGTTTCCGATCAATAACTGCTCAAGGATTTGGCTTGGGATCTTCAAACTTGCTGTGGTAGTTGGTCATGACCACTAGATGACCCCTATTGATTTTGAGGTCACTAGGTCAAAGGTCAAGGTCACCATGACCTTAAATGGTTGAATGGTTTCCGATCAATAACTGCTTAAGGGTTTAGCTTAGAATCTTCAAACTTGCTGTGGTAGTTGGTCATGACCACTGGGTGACCCCTATTGATTTTTAGGTCACTAGGTCAAAGGTCAAGGTCACCATGACCTTAAATGGTAAAATGGTATCTGATCAATAACTGCTCAAGGGTTTGGCTTAGGATCTTCAAATTTGCTTAGGTGGTTGGTCATGACAACTAGATGAGTCCTATTGTTTTTTATGTCACTAGGTCAAAGGTCAAGGTCACCATGACCTTAAAGGGTGAAATGGTTTGCGATCAATAACTGCTCAGGGGTTTGGCCTAGGATCTTCAAATTTGCTGTGGTGGTTAGTAATGACCACTAGATGACCCCTATTGTTTTTTAGGTCACTAGGTCAAAGGTCAAGGTCACCATACTCTTAACTGGTCAAATGGTTTCCGATCAATAACTGCTGAAGGGTTTGGCTTAGAATCTTCAAACTTGCTGCGGTAGTTGGTTATGACAACTGGATGACCCCTATTGTATTTGAGGTCACTAGGTCAAAGGTCAAGGTCACCATGACCTTAACTTGTAAAATGGTTTCTGATCATTAACTGTTAAAGGGTTTGGCTTAGGATCTTCAAATTTGCTTAGGTGGTTGGTCATGACAACTAGATGAGCCCTTTTGTTTTTTAGGTCACTAGGCCAAAGGTCAAGGTCACCATTACCTTAACTGGTGAAATGGTTTGCAATCAATAACCGCTCAAGGGTTTGGCTTAGGATCTTCAAACTTGCTGTGGTGGTTGGTCATGACCAATAGATAAGCCCTATTATTTTTTAGGTCACTATGTCAAAGGTCAAGGTCACCATGACCTTAACTAGTGAAATGGTTTGCGATCAATAACTGTTCAAGGGTTTAGCTTAGGACCTTCAAACTTGCTGTGGTGGTTGGTCATGACAACTAGATGACCCCTATTGATTTTGAGGTCACTAGGTCAAAGGTCAAGGTCATCATGACCTTAACTGATGAAATGGTTTCCAATTAATAACTGCTCCATGGTTTGGTTCGGGATCTTCAAACTTGCTGTGGTAGTTGGTCGTGGCCATTAGATGACCCCTATAGTTGTTGAGGTCACTAGGTCAAAGGTCAAGGTCACCATGACCTTAATATGTGAAATGTTTTCAGATCAATAAATGATCAGTGGTTTGGCTTAGGATCTTCAAAGTTGCTGTGGTGATTAGTCATGACCGCTAGATGACCTCTTATAGTTGAGGTCACTAGATCAAAGGTCAGGGGGTCTGGGGGTATACATGTTTTACAAACATCTCTTGTTAGCTGATAAATTATAACAGTACATGAACACAGGATGTTTGGATTTTATAGAATCCATTATAACGAATTTCACAAGCAAACAGAACGGACCCTGGCACAGGGTGTTTGGATTTTATAGAATCTGTTATAATTTCATAAACAAACAGAGCAGACCCTGATCAGGAGCCATCTGATCTGGGTCAGCTTTATTTGTAAAGGTATAAAAAGGCATAACGATGGAGTAAAGTGTTAATACTGAAGACTTGTTAAAGGTATTCACTATTGTCAAATAAAATATTTGCTGCCTGAACCTTTGAAAACATCTCCAACAAACAAGAGCTTAGCAAGACAAAGACTTAGTCTCCTTAACCTTTTACTCCATAAATGCACTTTTCTACGCCTTACAAACAGAGTTGACCCATATTAGATGGTTCCTATTGGAGCCGTCTGATCAGGGTCTGCTCTGTTTACTTATGATATTTTTAGCTCGTCTGTTTCAAAGAAAAGTCAAGCTATTGTGATCACTGGGTCGTTGGTGTCGTTGTGGTCGTGCAAAAACTTTAATGTAGCTCATTACTCAAAAAGCATAAGAGGTATCAACATGAAATTTCATAGGTTAGTAGATCTCCTAAAGGGCAATGCCCCTACGTAAGAACCATAACTGTTGATTTCAAAATTTTTGAGTTATGGCCCTTTTCGTTTTGCACAAGGTGAGCATTTGGGATACTTGAATATCCGGCGTCCGTCGTCAACAATTGACTTGTGAACACTCTAGCGGTCACAATATTTAGTCCAATCTTCATGAAACTTAGTCAAAATGATTGTCTTAATAAAATCTCGGACAAGTTTGACAGTGGGTCATGGGGGGGTTAAAAACTAGGTCACTAGGTCAGATAGTAGGAAAACCTTGTGAACACTCTAGAGTCACATTTTAAGTCTAATCTTTATGAAACTTAGTCAGAATGATTGTCCTAATAAAATACCAGAAGAGTTTGAAAGTGGGTCATGTGCAGTCAAAAACTAGGTCACTAGGTCAAATAGTAGAAAAACGTTGTGAACACTAGTGGTCACATTTGTTGCCAAATCTTCATGAAACTGTATCAGAATGATTGTCTTAATAAAATCTCGTACAAGTTTGAAAGTAGGTCATGTTGGGTTAAAAACTAGGTAAGTAGGTCAAATAGTAGGAAAACCTTGTGAACACTCTAGAGGTCACATTTTTAGCCCAATCCTCATGAAACTTGGTCAGAATGATTGTCCTAATAAAATATCGGACAAGTGATTTCATTATTTCTTATATGAATCTTCATTGAGCAAAGTTTAAAACCCTTATTCATGTAAGCAATAATGACGTCATGATTATTAATTAGATTAAATGGTTCTATTAGCACAAGGACACAGTAATTGTGTCATGCCGGATTTTTAGAATAAACAAGAGCTGCGTGTGGCCCCAACGCTAGTCTGATTTAGTGCTTGTCCAGCTAAATTAAACAAGAGGGCCAAGATATCTCTAGTACACTGGAGATCCGCTATAACGCGGTGCTTTGGAGACATAAAACTCAACCCGCGGTAAATGCGGAATCGCGTTATAACAGATGTTTATCTAGGTACTTACATAAACTTACATAAACTTCCATCATCCTAAAATAAATTAATTTTGACGAAACTGCTTACTTTGTTTCCCCACCCATTCAGATTAAAACCTGCTTTGTTAAAACAATTAATATGGCTGTCATGGTTTTCAGAAATGAAAGTGTCACTGTTTACCGAAAATGAAAGGTCATATGTGATGTCGTTTGATTATACAAATAATAAACGGCTATTGTTGAGTTCCGTAACGTAGACAGAATAAAACAGAATGAAATATGTTAGCACATTAGTAGTCTTTTGCAAATAAAGTATTTCCTCACTTATTTTCATAACCCTGTGAGATAAACTTTGAAACTTTGGAGCACTTGTTCACCATCACAAGCTTCATTTGTAAGCAAGAGTACATAACTCTATCAAGCATTTTGAAAGAATTATGGCCCTTTTTAAATCAGAAAATTTTGGTTTAAGGTTTTGTTGATTTGCGATCAAAGCAGCTGAGTGGGGGTATTCCATCATCTTTAGTGATAGTTATGTCTCCCCCATTTATGGGGAGATATATTGTTTTTGCCAGAGTTGTCTGTCTGTCCGTCCGTCTGTCTGTCCGTCACAAACTTGTGTTGCGCGTATCTCTGAAACCAGTTGGGCTAGAGTCACCAAACTTCACAGGAATGTTCACCAGCATGAGTTGTTGTGCACCTGGGGTTTTTGAATTGTCTTCCCCTGATAACTTTGGAGTAATGGCCCCTGATGACTTAAAATTAGAAAAACTTTGTGTCGTGCGTATCTCTGAAACTGCTAGTACTAGAGTCACCAAACTTCACAGGAATGTTTACCAGCATGAGGTTTTTTACTTGTCTCCCCCTGATAATTCTTGAGTTATTGCCCCTGATATGAACACTTAAATTTATACAAACTTTGTGTCACGTGTATCTCTGAAACCAGTAGGGCTAGAGTCACCAAACTTCACAGGATTGTTCACTAGCATGAGTTGTTTTGCACTTGTTTTTTTTTTAATTGTCTCCCCTGTTAACTTTGGAGTTACTGCCCCTGATGACTTAAAATTAGACAAACTTTACTTAGTGTCGTGCATATCTCTTAAACCACTAGTTGTTGAGCACCTGGGATTTTGAATTGTCTCCCCTTGACAACTTTGGAGTTATTGCCCCTGATATGATTACTTAAAATTAGAGAAACTTTGGGTCATGCATATCTTTAAAACCACTAGGGCTAGAGTCACCAAACTTCACAGGAATATTCACCAGCATGAGTTGTTGTGCACTTGTTTTTTTTTTATTTGTCTCTCCCTGATAATTCTTGAGTTATTGCCCCTGATATGATAACTTAAAATTAGAGAAACTTTGTGCTGCACGTATCTCTGAAACCAGTATGGCTAGAGTCACCAAACTTCACAGGAATGTTCACCAGCATGAGTTGTTGTGCATCTGGGCTTTTTAATTGTCTCCCCCTGATAACTTTGGAGTTACTGCCCCTTATGACTTAAAATAAGAGAAACTTTACTCTGTGTCGTGTGTATCTCGGAAACCACTAGTACTAGTCACCAAACTTCACAGGAATGTTGACCAGCATGTGTTGTGGTGTACCCGGGTTTTTTGAATTGTCTCCCCTGATAATGTTGGAGTTATTTCCCCTGATGACTTAAAATTAGACCCTGATAAGTTTGGAGTTACTGTGCTGAGACATTACACTTGTGTATTGGAAAGAGAATGGGAGGGGGAGACATCTGTTTTTGTGACAAAAACAAACCTCTAGTTTCTTATATAAATACCCAATAGAGAAAGGTTTAACAGAAATATATTAAGATTAAGTGCCTCGGAAAACTTAATAAAGGTTTGTTGTTTCACCAGGACAATGCTCAAGCTCACATGCCTGGTATTGCTATGGCTACAGTCCATGCTTGTGAATTTGAATTGATTCAATATCCTCCTTACTCATCTGATCTTGCCTGACTTCCATTTATTTCCCAAAACTGAAAAAAAACCATTTCTGGTACCCATTTTGAGATGATGATTTTATACATGCAGTGGAAGACATTCTAGAGTCGCGAATAGGACTTCATAAAATGTGGCATTGAGGCTCTTCAACATCGCTGGCAAAAGTGTATAGGTACTGAGGGGGATTATGTTGAAAAATAATACAATATGTCTCTCAAAAGTCAAATACATTTGTATTTACTTGTGAGGCTCACAACTTATCAATTGGCCCTCATATAACTCAGGAAAAACCAGATAAATTCATTGCAGGAGATGTTCCACCAGTAAAACACTGATCATGGGATGCAGCTGAACTGAGCTGCTGATCTGGGTCTACTCACTTTGCAAATATCCCTGCTTCCTTGGGATGAACCTTCTGAGTATATATATATTTGAATGGTGATATATACTCTACAGGTTGAAGAATCTGATCCAGAGAGGGCTTTACATAGTCTTCCATCAAATCTGTATGTGCAAGAATCCAGTATCTGTGGGGCAGGCCTAGGTGTATTTACCAAGGATGAAATCCCACCCAGGACAATGTTTGGGCCATATGGTGGTGTAGAAATTAAGGACCCAGATGTTGCCCATTCTTCAGGTTACTGCTGGCAGGTAAGCCTATTCACAAAGTTAATGTTACTATTCCATTTTGGAGTAACAATATCATTTTACATTTATATTTGAAAACTTTCTTGCTCGATCTAACAAATTCAGCCATCCATTCATTAGCCAAATATTTGTTTTCAGTATCCATGCTGATATAGGTGTATAGTCAGTATATCATTATAGGAGTTACATTTAATAAACCCTTGTTTGTTGATCAGACAAATTTTAAATACAAATTCAGTGACACAGCCGCCATAATTATGGCATTTTCACCATTATTTGGAGAAACCAGGGCTCAACATTAACTTTTTTGCTTACTAGACCAGTCGGGCTAGTGGTTTTGAAAACTACTAGCCCTGACCAAAATGCCTTGTGCTCTGACTTGGTGATAAACTATTTTGGTCTTTAAAAACTCATAATATGTTGAACCTGTATGAAGTGTCAAATCCTGCTTTAAATACATTTTATCAAGAAGATTTAGAGAAGAGCAGCAGGGGTGTAAAATTCCACTCGCCAATGCGAGTAGGTTTTGGAGTCGGTCAAGTGCCTTAAAACATATGCTCGACCTTAAGGGCGAGTGGATTTTTTTATCTGACATTTCTCAATTGATAACCTTGAGTAAAATACCTTAAATTGCAAATTAAAACGTCCAAAAAGTCTTTGCAAATGTCAGATTGAAGACAGAATTTCCACTCTGTCTCACACCTAATAATATCTACAAAGAATTTAGAGGCATTCCGATTTACGCGCACCTGTTACCTAGCAAGACATATTCAGCCCAAGTAGAAATGTTTCGCCCAAAGGAAGTTTATTTGTGTAAAATATTTCAAGTGGTCGTTCAAATACTCAATCGTGTTATGAAATTTAAATATACATAACAGTTTTATAAGGTTTTTAGTACAATAATCTGTTAAACTGTGAAAAATTCTTGATTTAAACCCTCGACGCTTTCGTACCTAATTAAAACGAGTAAAACTTTTAGAGGCTGAAAAAAACGGAAGCACCGTAAGATTTACTCGCAATATGTCAAAATGTCTAAACAAACAAGCTTTCATTCGTTCTCCGGCGGGGAAGCATGGGTTGGAGATGATGACAAAAAGGAAAAAGAAAGAGATAAGAAACAAAGAACCACAGAAATAGTATGATAAAGTACGAGATCAAGAAAAATGGTTCAATGAGTTTGAATGGGCTAAAGGGAGTATGGTTGTTTCGTCAAACTGGACTTTATGAAAAAATTGGTTTCGTCAAACTGGCAATTGTATAGTAATATGTATAATAGGCTAGCGGAGGGTGTGTTAATTACAGTAATTGGGTTCTTACCTGAAAGCAATTGATGTGTTTATGCCACAAAGTTGCACTGATCCTGCATGACTTAGTAATTTGAAGTGATTTGAAGTTTAAACAGTAAACAGACTTGTTTTTTGCAATAAAAATATATACTTTCAATTTTTATCTCCGTTCATAATTAACTTCATATGATATAGATCACACGGGCTTTTAAAGAGTACATATATGAAAAATCAAGGGCGAGTGAAAGTTGCATAAGAGTGGATTTCAGTGGTCACTAGTCCTGCAGGGCGAGTAGCTTTTGAAAATTTTTTACACCCCTGAGCAGGGTTGTTAAAATGTGTTTATAGGTATTGAATAATCTGTTATATTTGAATGTTCATGAAAATATGGCACTACACTGCTACATTAAACACGATACAGGACCAGGGGTCATTTAAATTCTCAAGGCATTTGGGAAGAAATTCACAGTTTCGCTTCACTTTTTCATACGTATTCTTTGTTTCTGGTAGGCCCCTTCGATTTATTATATTGTCATCATACTACCGCCGCATTTTGATGTAAAGCCGAAGTTTCAAAGTCACATTTCTTTCAACAGACGAATTTTACTTACGATAAAGCTTCCACACATTGTTATTGTAATCAAACGTAAATGAGTCTGAATGTCGTAAGTTTTTGGCACGTGTTTTATTTATTCGGGAGATTAATTCAATACAGCATTTCGCGTATTAACTCATTTATTGTTTTCAAAATGTTGCAATTGAACACTACATGCAAATTAATACATTGTACCGACGCTTTTTTGCGACAACTTCCTCAACAGTGTTCCCTGTACGATAGCAAAAATATATACGAAATTCCAAGACTGGTTCCGTACATCAGTCACCCCGTGGTGTTGTAAAGGCTAGCTAGTAGTGGGGAAAATATTGCGAAGAGCAGTCCGTAATTTTGCACATGCGTACTATGTATAAACACAATTATAGATGAACCCGGCGTGACCTATCTGTAAGTGTTTTTCTGCTACTTTCTCTTTCGATCGGTATCGCGACCGGACCGGGATTTATACGACAGGTCGGGCTAGTGGCTTGGAATATTTGCAAGACCGGACCGACATTCAACCAGTGAATGTCTGTCGGACGTAGGTTAATGTCGAGCCCTGGAAACCCGAAAAATGAAATTCTGCTCTTGGAATATTGCACAATTTCAAATTTGAATGCATTTTCAGATACCGGTATTTCTTGTACACAATGAAATCAAATAAAAGAAACCACTGGTTCCTATTATTAGCTTGACTCTTTACCTGATAGAGACGTCATTTTAGATTTTTACAAAGTATATGCAGATCTGATGGCTCATATAGGAACTGTCTGCTGCTTAGATTCAGCTCCGTTTGCTTATAAAATTGTAGTTTTGATTTTACCATAAATTGGCAAGGTCAAGGTCAAATGACTTAGGAATTTTACGTGCAGTTGGTTGTCACAGTTTTTTCATCGTCTTGTATCTCACTAACCGCGATAGCTATTGACATGGAATTGCATATACACATTCAACACCATCCATACTTTCATTATGCACCCGGCGCATGCTGCCCGCAAGCCCAAGGTCAAGGTCAAATGACTTAGGAATTTTAAGTGCAATTGGTTGTCATATTTTTTTCACCGTCTTATATAGCGGCTAAAGCTATTGGCATGGAATTGCATATACACATTCAACACCATCCATACTTTCATTATGCACCTGGGTCAAGGTCAAGGTCAAATGACATAGGAATTTTACGTACAGCTAGGCAAGCACCCACGCGGGGGCATCACTGTGTCTTAAGGGATTATTTCACCGAGAAGTCTTCCCGGAAGACTGAGCTGCGATCTCAGAGCGTGGCTTGGTCGCCGCACGTCAAAAAACCGAGCCTCGACCTAGAGGTCGGACGGACAGCGTCGAAAGAATGAGCGAGATCAAGGATAGAACGCATTGGTCGTTAGACGATCGAAACTAGAGCGGTGATGAGCTAGACTCTGTCTTCTCGAGCGAGAACTGGTCGCGCGAGTGGTCATCCTGCTTGACCCCTGCTCGATCCTCGCTCGATCCGTGCGATATAGCTTCGCTCTTTTGCGATTAAGTCTCGCTCTACGAGACCTGTCCCAGACCTTCCCTAGACCCGTAGGTTCCGTATTATTTCCATTGGCGACCTCTGTGCGCTTAAGCTTCATCCAAATAAGATCGACTCTCGCTTAACTTGCGGTTCTATAGATCTTCTATAGTTAGTGTCCATCTTTGCAATTCTAGGCCCCACACTGGCCAAAAGTTCGTCAAACATCTCCGGGGGCATACGGAGATAGGTCCGGTAGGTAGCTTCATCTCCCAGTCTCAGTTCCGCCATGAGGGAGGTGTACTGACCACAATGTTCCATCTGGTGTTCACGCAGTTCCTTTTCATCATGGTTAGCATAACTAGAGAGTCTTGCTGCAATTTCAGTGCATGGTGCTGTAATACAATAGCATGGTGCAGAGCGAGTGGGTCCATGTTATCTCTTCAGAGACTGGTCAAAAACTGATGGTCGGCCAATGATCGCCGGGCATTGTATAACGATCGCAATGGGTCGAGCGCAAATCTGTGCAACCAAAACCAATGTGCGCATAGCTCGGGCGAGACTCTGTCGAGAAAAGATCGAGAATTGGTTGTCTTAGCGAGACTAGAACGTTCGAGATCACATCTAAATCTTATTGATCGATGGTCCATTGCAACTCTTACGTAGATAGATCGTTCGGGAACGAGTCTTGGTCGGCCGAGGTCGCGCGCTTACGAGGATAGATCGCCGAGAGATCGAGGCAATGTCGCAGATTGGTCGAACAGAACGAACCTTGGTCGTGTCAAGATCGCTTCAGATCAAGTGGATAGACGTAGGTAGAGCGTATACAGAGCGTGTGTAGAGCGTATAGGACGTATACAGAGCGTACACATCGAAGGTCAAACAAGCTAACATCGAACATAGAGCGTGCACAGAAAAAAATGGGGTAGGTCGCACAGTTTTTGCCCGAGACTACGGGAAAACCGAGCTGCGATTAAGGTCGCGCGTGGTCGCGTGCGACTTTTCCAGGTCGTACTCGGTGAAATGACCCCATTACAGACACAATTTTCTAGTTTTAATATAATATCACCTTAATATGGAAATCAATATCTGAAGCACAAATTTGAAAGTGTCAAAACTTACAAGGCATACTGAATCAGAGAAAGTTTGCAAGTGGGCGTATCATGTACCGTAAGCAGTACTCTTGTTGCCAATTTCTTTGTAGCTGCCTTCTGGTGGTTTCGATCTAAAGATTTTTCCTGTTTCCATTACTGGATGAGATTAAGGTCTAATAGTGCTCTGGTTTTAATTTGGTGTATGATGGCTTCCTCAATTCTAAGTCTGATGTTGATGTGTGTTGCTAGGTATACTGTGACGTCCATGTGGTAGACGACGTGAAAGTCTCCTGTAAAATGGCGGAATACAGGTTTGAATTCGTTTTTAGGATCTGATGTCGTTGAGGTGACCGTAAAGGCGCTCCCTCATAGAGTTGCCTCTTTGTCCTACATATTGAATTCCACACTTCTTACAGGTGACTATGTATATTACACTGATTCGCATGTATATTGTCCTTTAATTGGATAGTTTTCTCCCGAGGTGTGACTTTTTATGTTAGTTTTGGGTAGTTTAAAAAAACTTTACACACATGTTTGTGGCTATTATATCTTGGTCAAATTTGATAGCCATGTAAATCGCTTTAAGTCAATTAGGAGTTGTGATCCTTTATTTGCAAAATTGACTTTAAAAATATCTTGTCCGGACTCTTTCTTGTAAAGTATTTGTGCAATCCTCACCAAACTTTACACACATATTTGTGGCCTTTATATCCTAGTCAAGTTTGATAGTTATGTAAATCACTTCAGTCGTTTAGGAGTTGCGGCCCTTTATTTGCAAAAATGACTAAAAATATCTTGTTGGGATTCTTTTTTTGAAAAGAAAATGGCATAAATTGCTTCAGTCGTTGCATACATGATTATGGCCATTACTTTCTGTGACAAAAAAATTATGTCTCCCCCCTTTAGGGGAGGTAGACATATTGATGTTGTGCTTTCTGTCTGTCCGTCCGTCCGTCCGTCCGCACTCACCAAAGGGTAGTTGTGTGACTTTTTCTAACTAGTCGCACAAGTAAAATCATTAACCTGGCCATCTCTTGTGACATTAACCTGGCCATTTCTTGTGACATTAACCTGGCCAGTTGTGGGACATAGGGTTAGGGTTAGGGTTAGCTTCCAGATCATTCTTTTCCAAAGTTAGAGCCAAAAATAGTTTTTCTTGTGGGACTAGTCCCACAAGAAAAGATCAAAGGAAAAAGTCACACAACTACCCATTTGTTAGTATGTCCGTCCGTCTGTCCGTCACACTTTTTGTCCGGACGATAACTTAAATATGCCTGATGCCAGTTAATTGAAACTTCATATATGGAAAGAGCATAATGAGAGGAAGTGTCATGCACAAGGTCCATAACTCTGGCTTCACTAATATTGGAGTTATTGCCCTTTGTAAAAAAAAAATCACACTTTTTTGTCCGGACGATAACTCCTACATGGCTCATGCCATTGGATTGAAACTTCATATATGGAGAGATCATGACGAGAGGAAGTGTCATGCACAAAGTCCATAACTCTGGCTTCACTAATATTGGAGTTATTGCCCTTTGTAAAAAATATCATAATTTTTTGTCCGGACAATAACTTCAATATGCCTGATGCCAGTTGATTGAAACTTCATATATGGAAAGAGCATAATGAGAGGAAGTGTCATGCAGAAGGTACATAACTCTGGCTTCACTAATATAGGAGTTATTGCCCTTTGTAAAAAAAATCACACTTTTTTGTCCCGACGATAACTTCTATATGGCTCATGCCATTGGATTGAAACTTCATATATGGAAAGATCATGACGAGAGGAAGTGTCATGCACAAGGTCCATAACTCTGGCTTCTCTAATATTGGAGTTATTGCCCTTTGTAAAAAAAATCACAATTTTTTGTCCGGATGATTACTCCTACGTGACACATGCCATTGGAGTGAAACTTCATACATGGAACGATCATGATAAGAGAAAGTGTCATGCATAAGATCCTTAACTTGAGCTTCAATAAATTTAGAGTTATTGCCCTTGTACATTTGTTTAATTCTTTCTTGTCCGGACGATAACTCCTACATGGCTCTTGCCATCGTATTGAAACTTCATACATGGAAAGAGCATGATGAGAGAAAGTGTCATGAACAAGGGCCATAATTCTGGCTTCAATACTTTTGGAGTTATTGCCCTTTGTTACATTTTTTGGCCGATCAATAACTCCTGTTCGACTGATGCTATTGGAATGACATTTTATTTTTGGAAAGAGCATGATGAAAGTAAGTGTCAAGCACAAGGGCCATAAATCTGGTATCAGTATTTTTGAAGTTATTAGCTGTTATCATTTTCTTCTTGAAAAATGTAGTGTGGAAAACGCATAATGAGGGGAAGTATCATTCATCAAGACCATAACATTTTTAGTGATTTCCCTTTACATATTGTTTTTATTAGAGGGGAGACATCCGTTTTTGTGACAAAAACCTCTAGTTTTTATACGCCCACCTAATAAAGGTGGTCGTATATTGTCGTGGCCCTGTCCGTCCGTCCGTCCGTTCGTTCGTTCGTTCGTTCGTTCGTTCGTCCATCAACATTTTGTTTGTCCACTGTTTTCTGGGAAAACTATTTGACAGATATTAATGAAACATCACACAAATGTTGAATGCATCAAGATCTGAAGCTGAGTTGATTCTGAGGTTCATTTGATTTTTCATTTCAGAGTTATGGCCCTTGTCCTTAAAAAATATGCAAAGTTTGTCCGCTGTTTTCTGGGAAAACTATTTGAGAGATATTAATGAAACTTCACACAAATGTTTAATGCATCAAGATCTGAAGCTGAGTTGATTCTGAGGTTCATTTGTTTCGTCGTTTCAGAGTTATGGCCCTTTTACTTAAAAAATAATGCCAATACATGCAAATAGTTTGTCCGCTGTTTTCTGGGAAAACTATTTGACAGATAATAATGAAACTTCACACAAATGTTTAATGCATCAAGATTTGAAGCTGAGTTGATTCTGAGGTTCATTTGATTTTTCATTTCAGAGTTATGGCCCTTGTCCTTAAAAAATATGCAAATAGTTTGTCCGCTATTTTCTGGGAAAACTATTTGAGAGATATTAATGAAACTTCACACAAATATTTAATGCATCAAGATCTGAAACTGAATTGATTCTGAGGATCATTTGAATTGTTGTTTCAGAGTTATGGCCCTTGTCCTTAAAAAATAATGCAAATAGATTGTCCGCTGTTTTCTGGGAATACTATTTGAGAGATATTAATGAAACTTCACAAAAATGTTTAATGCATCAAGATCTGATGCTGAGTCGATTTTGAGGTTTATTTGAATTTTCGTTTCGGAGTTATTGCCCTTTTACTTAAAAAAAATTGCAAATATATGCAAATAGTTTGTCCGCTGTTTTCTGGCAAAACTGTTAGACAGATATTAATGAAACTTCATACACATGTTTAATGCATCAAGACCTGAAGCTAAGTCGATTCTGAGTATCATTTGATTTGTTGTTTCGGAGTTATGGCCCTTGCACTTAAAAAAATATTGCAAATCTATGCAAATATGAGGATGGCCATAACCTTTTCATTTGAAATGATATTTACTTCAATTTTTTTATATGGTTAAACCTTAATGTGAATTTTCACATACATGTATATTGCGGGGGTTTTGATATGTCATTTTATTCTAAAGTTATGGTCCTTGAACTTCGTGTGTTCGTTGCTTTGTTAGTCAGTCAACTTTTAGTTTGTCTGTTGTTTTCTGGGAAAACTATTAAAATGATATAAATGAAACTTAACACAAATGTTTTAAGCAACAAAATTTGAAGCTGAGTTTATTTTGAGGTTCATTCAGTTTGTCTTTACAGAGTTATGGCCATTGCACTTTACAAAAATCTGCAAAAATGAGGATTAGCTGTAACTTTTTTATTTAATAAGATATTCACTTCATTTGTTTAAAGAATAGTATCACCTTAATATGGAAATCAAGATCTGAAGCACAGATTAGAAAATGTCAACACTTATAAGGCATGTTGAATCAGAGAAAGTTTGCAAGTGGGCGTATTATGTACCGTATGCGGTACTCTTGTTACTTATTTTTACGACCAGTCATTTTCGTAAAAATATTCCTCATATATTTTCACCGCGTAAACTCCGGTAAAAAGATCTAGTATCTAGCATTTGAATTTAACCGTAAGCAGTGTAATCTTATCAAAGTCACCCTAATCTTCCGGTACACTAGAGCGACGTGTTATTGTTAATACCTATGCATGTAGTGTACAGGTGTTTCAGTGCATTGTGTAATAGGCTATCAGCATCAACACAAAATATGAAGAAACAACACATTATCTGACAAACGTTTCTATTGACCAAAATCAGAACATACGATAGGAAATGAGACAATCAACCAATCAGATGCATGGTCACTAACTGATTACGATATTGTAGCTGGTTTCAGTCACTAACTGAATGTGTCAGATAAAGCGGGGTACCATTCCTGCATCAGTTTCGTCCTTATTGCTTTTGGACTCATCCGACCTTTTTCATGGCACTCATAACGTATATTTTATTTACCAACTTCATTTCTGCGACTGGTCATCGCTGGCAGAACACTGGACCATAACAAACATTAGGATAAATTTGTACATGTAGTACAACATGGTCAATCACATTAATTATGTTGTTTGATGCCCAGGGCGTTAGCCGGTACATGCATTTGCTGCACGGTTACCGTGGTAGGTGTGAACACTTGTCAAACTGACTTTGTATTAACCAAACTGTTTATTGTGAATTTTTAATGATGTAAACTTTTGATGAGCTAATTTTTTACGTGTCTTCATGGATTCGTAAAAATAAAAGTCATATAAAATTAACCCATTCCCGCATATTGACGCCTTTTGACGCTTCTGTAAAAGTCACTTTGTGAAACCATTGTGATAAATAGAGCATTTGCTCCACAAGAGCAAATGCTCTATTTATCACAATGGTTTCAGAACTACACAATTCTGAAAATTTCCTTTTCTCTAGTTAATGCTCCTTTTTGGAAGATTTAATCAAAGAGGTTAGGTCTAAAAATAGCCTAAGTGGGAATGGGTTAAATCACGTGTTTTTACCCCAAATCCGTAAACTTTTACATCAGTAAAAATTACCCATTATACGGTATATTTTAAAAAAAAAAAAAAAAAAAGTATTACAGATTATGACAGAAAGACCAAATTTCGCGATGTAATGTGTCAGGGAAAATTGAAATTATGTCAGGGAATTGTCAGGGAATTTCAATTTCTCTGGTTTGTGGCAACCCTGACAAGTGATGGAAGTTACAGACACTTGACCTGTTGTTGGTTTTCTAAATTCGGTTCGACCTGATGTTGGTGTCCTAACATAAACAGTTTGTTGCTGTGGTCACTATGACGTAGATTTCCCAAAATAGTACTTGTACCGATACTATCGGTTGTCAAAAATGACTATCGATAATCAAAATCGGAAGAGTTCAACTAACTGTCAGTCGATAGTTTCAGATAATCGGTACAACACTAAGCTAAACATCTTTAAGATCTGATGCTCGTTTTTGTTGGGAAGAGGGTCAGTATGCAGGCAGACGACACAAGTGTTCCAAGGAACACCTTTCTGGTTTCATAATGCTTTCGACACCGACCACATGTTTGATAGATAAAAACTGTAGGAGGAGTTTGTACTACAAACCAAGGTGTCACCAGAAATTTATCACTCTAAATAGCAATAATGACTACTTGCTGATCTCTGTATTATATGTCTCTGGTATCATAGGCAAGCAACACAAACAGCTAGGCAAGCACCACCATGGAGGCATTACTGTGTCTTACAGACCACAATTTCTAGTTTGAATCTGTTTTATCTTTTTTTTTTAGATTTACATGGATGGAGTTCCTAGTCATTTTGTTGATGCCAAGGAAGAAGCATTTTCAAATTGGATGAGATACGTCAACTGTGCACTATCAGAATCTGATCAAAATCTTGTAGCCTTTCAATATCAGGGTGGAATATATTACCGTTCTTTCAAGCCTATATCACCAAAGACAGAGCTACTTGTATGGTATGGTGATGAATATGCCAAGGAAATGGGCATCTCTAAGGATGATGATGTTATTGTGGTACCAAAATATGTGAAAGGAGAGCGTAAGTATATTCAGCACAGTTTTGAGTCATCTGCATTCAGTAGATACCAGCAGTTAATTGTCAGTATGTAGCATAACATGACCACATGTATATGATCAGTGTCAACATCTGGTGTCATTCACTCTTTGTGTCTTACAATCTCAGTAAGTTGAAATGATTGCAGTATAACTCTACCTGAAAGAAATGCCTTTTGACACCTTCGTTTGCAAATGGAGTAGATCTCCTTTTGGGGCCATCTGATTAGGGTCCAGTCAAAATTTCATTTTGCCAGTATAAAAAATCAGTTAATTAATATTCACAGTCATGATTTATAGCATGAACAGAGGAACAGATAAGCTGCATATTTCAGTGATTACTTAATAGAAATTTGCCATTATAGTCAAATTAATTTGAAATCAGTAACAAAACTCAATAAAAATTGGGAATACCCAACTGAATCAGTAGCGACTTTAAGTGAAAGAGAACAGGTGCATTAACGTGCCATAACGTTTTGAGCAAATCTGGCAAAAATTTAATAAATCTATAACCATTTATTGCATTTAAGCCAAAAAATGTAAGTTATATACTCTCATGTTCATTCCTAAATAAATAATTTATGTCTTGACTATTTTGTTCTTGTGAACATGTATGACAGTAATGATACAAGGCTGAATTTGCATTATGATCATTTGCGATATACTAGTACTACTCTGCAATGTTCTCATGATGGGCAGAATACAAAAGTTTTAAGTACTCAGTTTGTTTTTTTGAACACTCAATTACTTTAAAAGTGGAGTAATACTCTATTAAACTATCAACCTTGTCTGTTCTGCTTCAGGGCTGGCACATCCTTGAAAACTCCTTGAATTTCAGGGGTTGCCTTGAAAAGTGCTTGAAAACATAAATGAGTGCTTGAAAAGTGCTTAAATTTTGGTACATCCATGAAAAGTACTTGAAAATCTTCATAAATGTCCTTGAAAACTGTCCTCGCAGGACTATTGGCTACTATAGATTTCCTATGGCTCATCATCCAAGTATACTATAGTAGACTCTTTGACATTTGCAGATATGTGACTGCTATTTAAAGTGTTAAAGTAATACAGAAAGATCTTGTAGAAACCTTCTGCATTACTCTTGCACTTAATTAAGCTGTTTCCTGCTTGTGGTTGCTTTGAATGAGCTTTTTCAGTGTTTGGGCAAGACAGGTTGTATCACTAATAGTGCTTGAATTTTGAAATAAAGTCCATGAAAAGTGCTTGAATTTTCCCACCAAATCTCTATATGAACCCTGTGCTGATGAATACCCATTATGTAGAGGCTAAGTAGGATACTGGTTTCAGTTGTCTTTGTTTTAGCTAGCTTAATACTTGATACTCTTGTAAACTGGTAAAATCATAAAGTGATAAAGGTACAAAACAGGAATAATGGACAAACTTGTGTTTACCCCTTTACCTGATATGATGAATATTCAAGTATATTTATGTATGTAGGTGTGCTTGTGAGGATGCATGTGCATGTGTTCACATCTTAGGATGGTGGAGTGTTGCACACAATTTTCAGGTCACTGATTTCTGACCTCAGCTGTAGAAAAACCTTGCCTGGAGTATATCGTCTATGTTTCTTGAGGTAGGAATATCAAATTTGGTGTGCAAGTATATCTAGGCATGGTGGATTACAATGTATCATTTTGAGGTCACTGTGACCTTGTCCTTTGGTCTTGGTGGTAGAAAAACCATCATACTTACAGTTAACAGGGTCTACCCTGGCTTTTTTTTTCTTTGCTCCACAACTTTCACCAAATGAGAATAACTTAATTGTGCCAAATAAGAATTTAGTTTCGCCAATTTGGATCTGTTGGAGCCAAAGTTAGAGCCAAAGTTTTCCTTCAGATTCTATGTTACAGAGCTCCAGATAAGGTGTGTAAATTAAAATATTTTCAAGTATAACTTCTTTATTTTTCCACCAAACCCTATGTTGTGACCACTCTTTAGAATCGTCTCAAAGAGACGATTCTAAAGAGTGGTCTCAACATAGGGTTAGTGGAGAAATGACGATTTTAGTATTTGAGTATGCACCGTTATCTGTAGCTTTGATGTCATGAAACTATTGTGTTTTGTTGAAAATCTTTACCACAGAAGAAGCAACTTGTGTATGTTTACATTTCTTTTATTATTTCTGATTATTGCTTATGTCAATAGTTAGTCTAGAGACTGTTTTGACCCCTCTATGGGTCTCATCAGGCAGGTGGCTGTCAACTTCAACCTTTACACATAGCCATGGTTTGCCTAATGCTGGGGCTCTGCTTTACATTCTCTTATGATACTTTCGTTGTGGATATTTTTAGGGTCACTTCCTATTGACAACGGGAGTAGTGTCTGAAGCCTGGGAATTCTCTATCCCACTTGAAGAGCTGAAATTACACATAAATTAAAACTAGGGATTTTTTTATCAAGTAGGGAAGAGGCCTGGCCTCCACTTTGGAGGAAAAAAATAGTACATTATTTTGATATAGGGGAAACAAATTTCCAATGTAAAGTCAGTTTTTGGTGAAAAGTGCATGATTTTAAAGAAATTTTCTGAGGGGAAGAGGCCTGAATGGCCCCGATTATAGATGGAAAAAAAGCCCTGAAAACAATAGTTTTTTTTTTATCTGGTAACAATATTTAACCTTCTGAATATTAAAAACTCATGCTAAGCCAAAGAAGAAGGACAAATCCAAGGTTTGACACTAACATTTTTGCTTTGGGATCCAGCAGGAATCCCTCACTTCATCATCTGGGTGCCCTCCTGATAACCAGGGATCCCTCTGGAGTTTCAGTAAAGTTCCGACCGATCCCAAAATAGGACCAATCTGAAAATAAGACCACTTTTTAAAAGAACGGAATATTTTCCTTCATATTTTAATGCCCGTAGGGTCTGTTATTACGACGTCCCGCTATTATGTAATACAACCACCAATCCCAGAACAAAAGGACCACTTAGTGTTGTTTTAGGGTCCAATATTAAGGGCAGACATTCACACCTCGCCAGTGAAAAAACACATCAAAGTTTATGCAAACATAAACAACAACCATTTTACCGAAAGTTGACAAGAAGAAATCATTATGTTGTATAAATTATCAGTGTTTTGGGCGATCAAATACAATAAGGGTTCACAGTTTTACTACTGTGCATTGCAATATGGACTTACTGAGTTGCCAGGAGTATATTTCCATTTCCATACAGCCTATTTTAATGTTTTTTGCAATGATTTGATGCGTGCAAATGCCTCATTATTTTAATCAGCAGCCATTTGCAAAAAATTGTAAACATTTAATAGGAAATACGTCATAAAACATCATTAAACAAGATGTGTTTGTGAAACACTATGCCCCCTCGATATGATATTTGACCCTGAAGGATGACCTTGATCTTGACATATCACCCCTCAAACTGTGCAGCTTCATGGGGTACACATGCATACCAAATATCAAGTCTGTATCTAATTGTTCAAAAGTTATGGCCAATGTTAAAAGTTGGTGACCTTTGACCATGAAGGATGACATTGACCTTGACATGTAACCCCTCAAGCTTCATGAGATACACATGCATACCAGTATCAAGGCTGTATATCTACTGGTTCAAACGTTATGGTCAATGTTAATGACCTTTGACCGTCAAAGATGACCTTGACCTTGACATGTCACCCCTCAAACTGTGCAGCCAAATGAGAAACACATGTATACCAACTATCAAGTCTGTATCTCTACTGGTTCAAAAGTTATGGCCAATGTTAAAGTCGGTAACCTTTGACCCTGAAAGATGACCTTGACCTTGACATGTCACCCCCAAACTGTGCAGCTTCATAAGATACACATGTATACCAAATGTCAAGTCTGTATCTCTGCTGGTTCAAAAGTTATGGCCAATGTTAAAGTCGGTGACCTTTGACCCTGAAAGATGACCTTGACCTGTCACCCCTAAACTGTGCAGCTTCATGAGATACACATGCATACAAAATGTCAAGTCTGTATCTACAGGTTCAAAAGTTATGGCCAATGTTAAAGTCGGTGACCTTTGACCCTAAAAGATGACCTTTACCTTGACATGTGCAGCTTCATGAGATACACATGCATACCAAATATCAAGACTCTATCTCTATTAGTTCAAAAGTTATGGCCAATTTGAAGTTGGTGACATTTGACCCTGAAGGATGACCTTGACATGCCACCCCTCAAACTGTGCAGCTTCACGAGATCCACAAGCATGCCAAATATCAAGTCTCTATCTCTACTGGTTCAAAAGTTATGGCCAATGTTAAAGTCAGTGATTTGACCCATTTGTTTGACCTCTGACCTTTAAGGGTGACCTTGACATGTCACACCTCTAAATGTGCGGCTTTATGATATACATATGCATGCCAAGTATCAAGTCTCTATCTGTACTGGCTCAAAAGTTATGACCAATGTTAAAGTTACAGACAAAAAAACAGACAATTTGACCTATGACCCTGAAGGATGACCTTGACCTTGACATGTCACCCCTCAAACTGTACAGCTTCATGAGATACACAAGCATGCCAAATATCAAGTCTCTATCTTTACTGGTCAAAAAGTTATGGCCAATGTTAAAGTCGGTGATTTGACCGATATATTTGACCACTGACCTTGAAGGATGACTTTGACATGTCACCCTTCAAAATGTGCGGCTTTATGAGATACATTTGCATGCCTAATATCAAGTCTCTATCTGTACTGGCTCAAAAGTTATGACCAATGTTAAAGTTGCGTTAAAGTTACAGCCAAAAAAAGACAATTTGACCTTTGACCCTGAAGGATGACCTTGACCTTGACATGTCACCCCTCAAAATGTGCAGCTTCATGAGATACACAAGCATGCCAAATATCAAGTCTCTATATTTACTGGTTAAAAGGATGACCTTGACATGTCACCCCTCAAACTGTACAGCTTCATGAGATACACAAGCATGCCAAATATCAAGTCTCTATCTTTACTGGTCAAAAAGTTATGGCCAATGTTAAAGTCGGTGATTTGACCCATATATTTGACCTCTGACCTTGAAGGATGACCTTGACATGTCACCCTTCAAAATGTGCGGCTTTATGAGATACATTTGCATGCCTAATATCAAGTCTCTATCTGTACTGGCTCAAAAGTTATGACCAATGTTAAAGTTGCGTTAAAGTTACAGCCAAAAAAAGACAATTTGACCTTTGACCCTGAAGGATGACCTTGACCTTGACATTTCACCCCTCAAAATGTGCAGCTTCATGAGATACAGAAGCATGCCAAATATCAAGTCTCTATATTTACTGGTTAAAAGGATGACCTTGACCTTGACATGTCACCCCTCAAACTGTACAGCTTCATGAAATACACAAGCATGCCAAATATCAAGTCTCTATCTTTACTGGTCAAAAAGTTATGGCCAATGTTAAAGTCGGTGATTTGACCCATATATTTGACCTCTGACCTTGAAGGATGACCTTGACATGTCATCCTTCAAAATGTGCGGCTTTATGAGATACATTTGCATGCCTAATATCAAGTCTCTATCTGTACTGGCTCAAAAGTTATGACCAATGTTAAAGTTGCGTTAAAGTTACAGCCAAAAAAAGACAATTTGACCTTTGACCCTGAAGGATGACCTTGACCTTGACATGTCACCCCTCAAAATGTGCAGCTTCATGAGATACACAAGCATGCCAATTATCAAGTCTCTATCTTTACTGGTCAAAAAGTTATGACCAATGCTAAAGTCGGTGATTTGACCCATATATTTGACCTCTGACCTTGAAGGATGACCTTGACCTTGACATGTCACCCCTCAAAATGTGCGGCTTTATGAGATACATAAATATCAATCATGATCGCCTGATGTCCGTCGTTCGTCGTGCGTCGTCCCGCGTCAACAATTTGAACCTTTAAAAATCTTCTCCTCTGAATCTACAGGGTTCTCAGCTTTAATCTTTGGTACATAGCATCACCTATAGGTCCTCTACAAAAGTTATATAAATAATGCCCCTGGGGTCAAAATTGGCCCCGCCCCAGGGGTTGGAAGTAACTGAAAGGCTCTCATCTTTCATATTTGGCACAGAGCATCATGTTCAGGTCCTCTACAAAAGTTATATAAATTATGGCCCTGGGGTTAAAATTGGCCCCGCCCCAGGGGTGGGCAGTTTTCAATGGAAACAAATAGTGAAATCTTTGAAAATCTTCTCCTCTGAAACTGAAAGGCTCTCATCTTTCATATTTGGCACAGAGCATCATGTTCAGGTCCTCTACAAAAGTTATATAAATTATGGCCCAGGGGTCAAAATTGGCCCGCCCCAGGGGTGGGCAGTTTTCAATGGAAACAAATAGTGAAATCTTTGAAAATCTTCTCCTCTGAAACTGGAAGGCTCTCAGCTTTCATATTTGGCTCAGAGCATCATGTTTAGGTCCTCTACAAAAGTTATATAAATTATGGCCCTGGGGTCAAAATTGGCCCCGCCCCAGGGGTGGGAAGTTTTCAATAGAAACATATAGTGAAAACTTTGAAAATCTTCTCCTCTGAAACTGGAAGGTTCTCAGCTTTCATATATGGCACATAATATCATGTTTAGGTCCTCTACAAAAGTTATGTAAATTATGGCCCTGGGGTTAAAATTGGCCCCGCCCCAGGGATGGGCAGTTTTCAATAGAAACAAATAGTGAAATCTTTGAAAATCTTCTCCTCTGAAACTGCAAGGCACTCAGCTTTCATATTTGGCACAGAGCATCATGTTCAGGTCCTACAAAAGTTATATAAATTATGCCCCTGGGGTCAAAATTGGCCCGCCCCAGGAGTGGGAAGTTTTCAATAGAAACATATAGTGAAAACTTTGAAAATCTTCTCCTCTGAAACTGGAAGGTTCTCAGCTTTCATATTTGGCACATAGCATCATGTTTAGGTCCTCTACAAAAGTTATATAAATTATGGCCCTGGGGTTAAAATTGGCCCCGCCCCAGGGGTGTGCAGTTTTCAATAGAAACAAATAGTGAAATCTTTGAAAATCTTCTCCTCTGAAACTGGAAGGCGCTTAGCTTTTATATTTGGCACAGAGCATCATGTTCAGGTCTTCTACAAAATTTATACTTATTATGGCCCTGGGGTCAAAATTGGCCCTGCCCCAGGGGTGGGTAGTTTTCAGTAGAAACATATAGAGAAAACTTTGAAAATCTTCTCCTCTGAAACTGAAAGGTTCTCAGCTTTCATATTTGGCTCATAGCAATATTTCAAGTCCTCTACAAAAGTTATATAAATTATGTCCCTGGGGTCAAAATTGCCCTTACAAAAGTTATATAAATTATGTCCCTGGGGTCAAAATTGCCCCGCCCCAGGGCCGGCTAGTTTTCTATAAAAACATATAGTGAAAACTTTGAAAATCTTCTCCTCTGATTGTCTGGTGAGCGCTTCAGGGCCATTCTGGCCCTCTTGTTTTATGAAAAGTACTTGTTTGAAATATTTGAATTTTGATATACCTGACACAATTTTCCACAATTGTACAAGATCTGGAGGTGATTCACATGTGCTTGTAATTTGAATATATACAGGCTTATTTGTGCAGATCTGTCCGACAACAGGTAAAATATACCAATAGGCAAAACTATCTATCTATCCATCCATCCATCCATCCATCCATCCATCTATCTATCATCTACCTATCATCTACCTATATCTATCTGTCTGTCTATTTATCTATCTATCTATCTATCTATCTATCTATATATCTATCTATCGGCCAAACAACCTTGCCCATATCATGGGTTTCAGTAATAAGACCAACTGGATGTTAAGACCACTTTCTGTCAGTACCAATAATTAACCTGTTAATAAACACAAGTCATGTTTTCAATTGATTATATTAACTGATGTCAAATTTGATCACTATAACATTTCAATGTAGCTTCGTTTTACAAACTGAGCATCATCTAAGGGATGGAGCAGCAAACGCTGACTGCATGTGTCCAAAGTAGTTCAGTAGATTCATTCTTAGGCTTATTTGCTGCTCATTTTTACACAACTTAATCAAAACTTCTCAATCTGATAGTCCTTTCTGCTTTTTGATATGTCCAAGTTGTTGAAAAACATCAAGTTTCAGAGTCCTGACCAGCTCTCTCAGCATGCTCAGTGTATTCTATTTTCCATCTTGAAATTGCCATCAAACTGTTTGTGATAAAGCAATATTATTCTCCATTTATGTAGCAGTGAAAGCAAAGTGGGCACAGTAGTGATGGGCCTATTGTCGCTTACAATCGATTGTTGATTAATTATGGCCTTCCGATTGCGACAATCGAGCACAACTGAGGCCTTAGCATCAAACACACCTGCAGCTTCCCCCATCAAACACGCCATAGGAGAATCCACAAACAAATTAGCGAGTGATACTACTATTCAAAAGATATATGTTCTCAACTTCTCATGGTGTGGAAATGTCGGTACTTTGGTTTTTACAAGACAGGCGGGCGTTATTCACTGCCGCAGAGTTTATTCTGGGACGCGCCTTTGTGGGATTCCCGCATACAAATCACAAATGGCGCATTCCATCCGAGGGCCATGCCAGCGCACAAAATCCAAAATCCCCCTCCCGAAATATATATTTTAATCTGAATTCACATTGGGATGTTTTGTTTTCGTTTCACGGTCGCGAAAGAGAGTCGCTGCTTGGAGACTGCAAATTTATTTCTGGTAGTGATGCACCCAGATACAGCATCTGGTGTGAAGGTTTTTGAGCGATTTGATTGGTTAATTTATATATCTAAACCACTATCTCTCGCGCGAGTTGAAAACGAAAGTGAAAAACATTTTGTTAACAAATGTGATTATCTGGATTTTTTTATACGATAACGAAGCAGTTATGTCTAAAAGAAAGGCTGAAAGTGAGGGCAGGACTTTATTACATTTCTTCATGAAAGTGCCGAAGCAGCCTATAAATTCAGCGTTAGTCTCAGAATCATATAAAAATAATGGTAAAAAGCCTTATTGTTTCGCTGTTTGAACTTGAATTATGTTCAAATCATTAATTTTGTCGATAACAGTGAACACATATCAGTTTGTCATCCAAACCAAATTATACAACAGTATTTATTATCTAGAATTAATTGTAGCAAAAGGCCCAGTGTACCTCCGTGACACGTGACATACGGCCCGGGTCGTTTCGGAACAAATCCCTTTCGACCTTGGTCGTGACTCGTTTCGGCCACCATTGGGCCCGAAACTACCAAGGAATTCTGTTTGCTATCGAATTCTTGTTTTTTGGTGTTCTTGTATTAATAAGGCGACACAAACATAGTTAATCTAGTATTACATCATTTGACACTCTATTATCTTTCATGTGGAAATTACTTAAATTGTAAATAGTTAATACTAATCAATGATGGAAGAATATATTTTGTTATTTCTGATTTAATCGATTCATAAATGATTAGTCGATCGGTAAGGCCAAAGCGATGTCAACCGATAATCGATTATGATTTCCAACCGATTTCCCATCACTACCGGTTTTGCAGCATTTGTCTGTTACTTTGATCTGTTTTCATGTATTTTTTATACCCCCACAAACAGAGTTTGAGGGGGTATACTGGAATCAGCCTGTCTGTCGGTCGGTCGGTCCGTCGGTCCGTCGGTCGGTCTGTCTGCAAAATCTTGTACTTTGAACTCCTCCTTCACTTTAAACCTGATTCACTTGATACTTGGCATAAATGTTACTCAGGAGTAGTAGATGTGCAAGACACAAATTTCAGGTCTCTGTGACCTTGACCTTGACCTTTGGCCTTGAAATTAGTCTTGAAATTGGCAGGCAAAATCTTGTACTTTGAACTCCTCCTTCACTTTCAACCTGATTCACTTGATACCTGGCATAAATGTTACTCAGGAGTAGTAGATGTGCAAGACACAAATTTCAGGTCTCTGTGACCTTGACCTTGACCTTTGGTCTTGAAATTGGCAGGCAAAATCTTGTACTTTGAACTACTCCTTCAATTTCAACCTGATTCACTTGATACTTGGCATAAATGTTACTCAGGAGTAGTAGATGTGCAAGACACAAATTTCAGGTCTCTGTGACCTTGACGTTGACCTTTGGCCTTGAAATTGGCAGGCAAAATCTTGTACTTTGAACTCCTCCTTCACTTTCAACCTGATTCACTTGATACTTGGCATAAATGTTACTCAGGAGTAGTAGATGTGCAAGACACAAATTTCAGGTCTCTGTGACCTTGATCTTGACCTTTGGTCTTGAAATTGGTCTTGAAATTGGCAGGCAAAATCTTGTACTTTGAACTCCTCCTTCAATTTCAACTTGATTCACTTGATACTTGGCATAAATGTTACTCAGGAGTAGTAGATGTGCAAGACACAAATTTAAAATCTCTGTGACCTTGACCTTTGGCCTTGAAATTGGTCTTAAAATTGGCAAGCAAAATCTTGTACGGCAAACTCCTTCACTTTCAACCTGATTCATTTGATACTTGGCATAAATGTTACTCAGGAGTAGTAGATGTGCAAGACACAAATTTCAGGTCTCTGTGACCTTGACCTTGACCTTTGGCCTTGAAATTGGTCATGATATTGGCAGGCAAAATCTTGTACTTTGAACTCCTCCTTCAATTTCAACCTGATTCACTTGATACTTGGCACAAATGTTACTCAGGAGTAGTATATGTGCAAGACACAAATTTCAGGTCTCTGTGACCTTGACCTTGACCGTTGGCCTTGAAATTGGTCTTAAAATTGGCAGGCAAAAACTTGTACTTTGAACTCCTCCTTCACTTTCAACCTGATTCACTTGATACTTGGCATAAAAGTTACTCAGGAGTAGTAGATGTGCAAGACACAAATTTAAAATCTCTGTGACCTTGACCGTTGGCCTTGAAATTGGTCCTAAAATTGGCAGGCAAAATCTTGTACGGCGAACTCCTCCTTCACTTTCAACCTGATTTACTTAATACTTGGCATAAATGTTACTCAGGAGTAGTAGATGTGCAAGACACAAATTTCAGGTCTCTGTGACCTTGACCTTGACCTTTGGCCTTGAAATTGGCAGGCAAAATCTTGTACTTTGAACTCCTCCTTCAATTTCAACCTGATTCACTTGATACTTGGCATAAATTACAGAATTTTCTCTATTTGAACTTTGGGTATTTTTGTTATTTGGTCCTGTTACATGTTCAAAACTTGGATTTGCAATCAAGGCTGCCGTGTGGGGGTATTCATCACCTTTAGTGATATTCTAGTTTTTACATAGTCTAGAAATACAGTGTATGCATATGTCCATAGTAACCAGGTGAGCGATTTAGGGCCATCATGGCCCTCTTGTTTAAGAAAACTTTCCCTGATTTCAATGCATAAATGAAGGTTTCAAATTTTAATCAGTTTGAGACTTTGTAGTATTGCAGGTGTTCACTCTGGGAGGATATTAGCACTGCAGCCCTGTGGGCTGACCAGTGCTATCATAATGTAATTTGAATAAACCGAATTTCTGCAGAGGTCCACCGCCCTTAATTTGCATAAAACTCCTTTCTACGCAAGTCCAGCACCCTTTTAACCCATCCCCTGTATGTTTATTACAAATTTCAACACAGGTCTATTGATCGTTCATGGACAAAATGGATATAATGAAATATAGAAGGTGGATCATTGTAGCCATTTTAGAAAGTAAATAAACATATTTTATAAAATTTCATTAGCAAACAGAGCAGACCTTGATCTGACGCCTCCTATAGGAACCCTATGAACTGGGTCTACTCTGTTTGAAAATGTGTGAACTCACGTTTATATGAGGGTAAGGGTTAGGAAATCGTGTTCATTACTTTTTAAATCGTGAAAATGCCAACACCTATTGAAAAACATGTCGTATATTGCATGCTTCAATCTCAAGGTTATCAAAATGGCCCCGTTTTTAGTAGAAAAATATATTACCTGCTGTGAAATTTGCTTAGGTTATTTATTTATACCTTGTGACAGGAATATAAATGTACCGCATAATACCGTATGGCCCGTCCGTTAGCCATACCTCAATATCATAATGCTCCCAGCATGTTACAATCATTGGTTATTTCCGGTCGGCCATTAATGTTCACGATAATTAGCCTCCCGAGTTTTTCAACCTTGCTAGCTGTCTCAGACCTTTCAACTGCCTGCAGTCCCTGTCTTCAGCTTCCATTCCAGATATTGTATCCTACTACAATATTTCAAATACACTGCATAAACATATTTTGAGTTTATTTACTCTTGTTTTCCTGCTTGTTTTGGTCTTCGCCTTTGTGCACTTAGCACATGTCTACCCAGCACAAAGCTTCTTGCAGGCATTTTGCTGCAGACTTGGACACGCATCTCACTGCGTGTCTCACCAGCTGTGGTGGCTTCACCGAGGACCCCTGTCAGTATTCTTCTGCCTGGTCTCCCAAGACCTGGTGGTTAGCTGCTTGCCGTCTCACCCATGCTGTTCGGCACTCGGCAACCCCAGCTAAGTCTGACAATGGAAATTCACGCAAACTGGCGAAGAAATCTAATAAATCAAAGAATGTTTCTTCTTCCAGCGGCTCGTCTGTGTCCTTGACACAGCCTATCCAGCAGCTAGCTGTTGGGAAAGTCCCTACTTCTATTCCGGGACGAGGGTCTCTTTTCCGCCCAGGAAATGTCCCCCTGCCAGTGACTTTCGGGTTCCTCTCATTCGGCTTCACCTGGCAGGGTCTTACCCGGTTTACCCGGTCAACCCCTAACTGGTCACCCAGTGTTGTCCACCGTATTGACTGGATCTGGGTACCCAGTCCTTGCCTCCGGGCTTCCTGTTATTACCCCCGGGCTTCCGGTGCTTGCCTCCGGGCAGACCAGGCACATGTCTGGCTCTGAATTTGGCATTCTTTGCTCCCGGTTAACCGGAGATATTGCAAAGCCAATACCAAGTAGTATCTCAACACCCGGTTTAACTAGTTCAGTCGGGCATAACTACAACCGGTGCACGGCAGTAGGTTCTTCCCTGGTGTCTTACTCCGGGCAACCTCCGCAAACCGGTGCTACCATGAATTATTTTTCGGATATTTTCTCCGGGAATACTCAAGCTATTGGAATGAAATCGAGTGTGTCAGTCTCTACTGTTTCATCTACACACCCTATTCTTTACATTGGACAAACTTCTTTAAAATTTTGAAGTTTGTAGCAGACTATACTCATAGCTCTGCCAAATGTAACAGGGGGAGAAAATTATGCAGCCAGACCGGGGCTCGAACCCAGGACCTTCGGACTACCGTTCCAACGCTCTTCCGACCGAGCTACCGGGCTGCTTAAATATTCTTCATCCTGACTATATTAGGTTCGGTACCATGACATTCTTTCCACTGCTATCTGAAGAAACAGACTAATCACTGTCACTATTTAATGCTTTGTCGACTCCTTTTTTTGTACTTGAACTTTCCGGCTCAACAACACATGGTAGGTCCATCAATGGTAGGAACATATTCCTGTGTAGAAGTCTCTTTTTACGTGGCTTAAATCCCTCTTTGTAGACTTCATAGACAGGTATGTCTGGTATGGGACTTCGATTAACAACATAAGTTGAATGTTCTCACTTGTCAGCTAGCTTCTGCCTTCCTTTCAAATCAACATTCCTTGGCAGAATCTCTGACACCTGTTAGATCCTCTAGATCTCGTAAACGGCGTCGGTATTCCTCTTCTTCTTTGTCTCATCATAGAGGTCGACGCAGTTCGTCTTTTTCTTCAGACGACAGCCACTGTTCTCGGCGCTCTCGGCATAGGCGCCGGTCTAGTTCTAAGTCTAGACACCATCATATATAGAAGACATAGGTCCTATTCATATGATTCCTCCTCGGCTAGCTCCTGCCATTCACTTTTTGGATCTAGAGTCAGACAGGCAGCACCTCTCCAGACTCAGCTTTCTTATGGACAGGGGATGTCCCTTCACAGGACTACTGATCCCTCCTATGACCCTAGGGTCTGTTCAGTGGAGAATTTTTCTCTGGACCCTCACACTCCAGTTGCCTTGCCAGCCACCGTGTCGGGTCTATCTTTTCCGAGAGTCTCGCCTTTGGCTATGGCCACCAGGCCAGACCCGGATCCTTTTGATCAGGATGATGTGTTGTCCATCCTAGCTAACCCAGAGGACCCTCTCTGTTAAGAAATGGGTACTCCGGGTAACTCCGAATTAGAGGATTTTGTTTCATCAGCTCTCAAATATTCTGATAACCACTCTTAATTCCTTTGACAAGGCGTGCAAGGACTGTTTCTCCATTCTGCTGCCTTCTGTCTGCCCCAGACCCCCACTTCCATCTTACAGTGAAGTAGTTTCGTCGATTTTATTCCTCCAGACACAAAGGGGTGCAACGGCTAGCCCTTGTAAATCTAGAACTGCCCTTCTCCCTTGCCGGGGTCTGTCCCCCTGCCTTCCTGATATCGATACTGGTTTTTCGTTCTAGACCGGCGGCAGGTTGGTCGGTATCTAAATGGGTAATGCGCACCCTAGTACCTCCTTCCTCTCTGAGACCTCCTGCCTCAGTAGATGGTCACCTGGGTCTCTTTGATGGAGTTCCACTTTTGGATTCTGATAGTCCCCAGGTTGGAATCAGACCTACTTCCCAGCCTTCACTCTCCATGAGTATGCTAGGATCCTGACCGAACCCTCTGTCCTTTGAGAGCCCTTAAGTTCTATATTAAGAGGGTTCAATTCTTGAGGGGAAATAGGAAAAGGCTTTTTATCCCTATTAAAGGTCATAATGAAATCTCAGCAGCGTCTTACTCTGACTTGTCTGATCTAGATCTTGGCTTTTTAAAGATCAGGCCACACGAGCTCAGAGCCCTGTCTACTTCCAGGGCCTTCATTAATCATGCCCCTTTGGATGAGATTCTCAGAGGTGCTTCTTAGAAGAGTAGTTCCACTTTCTCTTCCTTTTATCTGCGCTCTTTTGCGACTCTTCAGAGCAATCTTCTCTCTCTGGGTCCCATTATGGCCTCTCAGCGAGTGGTTTAACTCCCTGGCTTTACTATGTGTTCTTGGCCTACGATGCGACCAGTTTACGGATATAGATACAAAAGCTTTCTATCTAAGAAAATTACCTCCTGGAATTATGTTACTTCTTGGAGGAATTTCTACAGCCGAGTCTTGGTGTTGTTTTGGTGAGTATACCTTCCCACCTTTGCGACAAAGTCAGCATATTTCACAGCAGGTAATATATTTTGCTACTTAAATGAGATTTTTGAAGTAAAATCTGTTTTAGTTAGAAATACTTACCTGCTGTGAAAGGGATTGCCCTCCTCCCACCCCGCATGTTGCTAAATGTTGTTTTTGGGAGCAAATAACCAATGATTATAACTTGCTGGGAGCATTATGATATTGAGGTATGGCTAACGGGCGGGCAATACGGTATATGGGGTACTGTTTTATTCTGGTCAAAAGGTATAAATAACTTTACCTTATTTCACAGCAGGTAAGTATTTCTAACTAAAACAGATTTTACTTTAAAAATCTCATTTTTATACTCGCGTTGATGATAGTCAGGGGGCATTATGTTTTGCACCTGTCCGTCCATCTGTCTGTCCGTCAGTGCGTCACGCTTTTACATGCATTTGGTATGTGCAGTTGGTTGTCAGAGTTTTTATACGCCCACCTAATAAAGGTGGTCGTATATTGTCGTGGCATATTGTTTTTGCCCTGTCTGTTTGTCTGTTTGTCAGCAACTTTAACATTGGTCATAACTTTTGAGCCAGTATAGATAGAGACTTGATATTTGGCATACATATGTATCTCATGAAGCCACACATTTTGAGGGGTGACCTGTCAAGGTCAAGGTCATCCTTCAGGGTCAGAGGTCAAATATATGGGTCAAATCGCCGACTTTAACATTGGCCATAACTTTTGGACCAGTAGAGATAGAGACTTGATATTTGGCATGCTTGTGTATCTCATGAGGCTGCACATTTTGAGGGGTGACATGTCAAGGTCAAGGTCAGAGGTCAAGGTCAGAGGTCAAATATATGAGGGGCATATTGTTTCACAAACACATCTTGTTCGTTTCGGAGTTATGGCCCTTTTACTTAAAAAATAATGCAAATATATGCATATAGTTTGTCCGCTGTTTTCTGGCAAAACTGTTTGACAGATATTAATGAAACTTCATACACATGTTTAATGCATCAAGACCTGAAGCTAAGTTGATTCTGAGGATCATTTGATTTGTTGTTTCGGAGTTATGGCCCTTGCACTTAAAAAAATAATGCAAATCTATGCAAATATGAGGATGGCCGTAACATTTTCATTTGAAATGATATTTACTTCAATTTTTTTATATGGTTAAATCTTAATGTGAATTTTCACATATATTGCGGGGGTTTTGATATGTCATTTTATTCTAAAAGTTGTGGTCCTTGAACTTTGTGTGTTCGTTGCTTTGTTTGTCGGTCAACTTTTAATTTGTCTGTTGTTTTCTGGGAAAACTATTAAAATGATATAAATGAAACTTAACACAAATGTTTTAAGCAACAAAATTTGAAGCTGAGTTTATTTTGAGGTTCATTCAGTTTGTCTTTACAGAGTTATGGCCGTTGCACTTTACAAAAATCTGCAAAAATGAGGATTAGGTGTAACATTTTTATTATACCCCCCTTTTGAAAAAATGGGGGTATATTGCTTTGCACATGTCGGTCGGTCGGTCGGTAGGTCGGTCGGTCGGTCGGTAGATCGATGGTTTCCGAATGATAACTAATAAACGACTTGGCGTAGGATCTTCAAACTTGCTGTGGTGGTTGATCATGACAACTAGATGACCCCTATTGTTTTTGAGGTCACTAGGTCAAAGGTCAAGGTCACAATGACCTTAACTGGTGAAATAGTTTCCGATCAATAACTGCTGAATGGTTTGGCTTGGGATCTTCAAACTTGCTGTGGTGGTTGGTCATGACCACTAGATGACCCCTATTGTTTTTGAGGTCACTAGGTCAAAGGTCAAGGTCACTATGACCGTAACTGGTTGAATGGTTTCCAATCAATAACTGCTCAAGGGTTTGGCTTAGGATCTTCAAACTTGCTTAGGTGGTTGGTCATGACAACTAGATGACCCCTATTGTTTTTGAGGTCACTAGGTCAAAGGTCAAGGTCACCATGACCTTAACTGGTAAAATGGTTTTTGATCAATAACTGCTCAAGGGTTTGGCTTAGGATCTTCAAACTCGCTTAGGTGGTTGGTCATGACCATTAGATGGTCCCTAATGCTTTTGAGGTCACTAGGTCAAAGGTCAAGGTCACCATGACCTTAAGTGGTGAAATGGTTTCCGATCAATAACTGCGCAAGGGTTTGGCTTAGGATCTTCAAACTAGCTTAGGTGGTTGGTCATGACCATTAGATGGCCCCTAATGCTTTTGAGGTCACTAGGTCAAAGGTCAATGTCACCATGACCTTAATTGGTGAAATGGTTTCCGATCAATAATTGCTGAAGGATTTGGCTTGGGATCTTCAAACTTGCTGTGGAGGTTGGTCATGACCACTAGATGACCCCTATTGTTTTGAGGTCACTAGGTCAAAGGTCACTAGGTCAAAGGTCAAGGTCACAATGACCTTAACTGATGAAATGGTTTCAGATTAATAACTGCTCAATGGTTTGGTTCGGATTCTTCAAACTTGCTGTGGTGGTTGGTCGTGACCACTAGATGACCCCTATAGTTGTTCAGGTCACTAGGTCAAAGGTCAAGGTCACCAATCCATGACCTTAACTTGTGAAATGTTTTTAGATCAATAAATGATCAGTGGTTTGGCTTAGGATCTTCAAATTTGCCGTGTTGATTAGTCATGACCACTAGATGACCTCTATAGTTGAGGTCACTAGATCAAAGGTCTGGGGGGTATACATGTTTTACAAACATCTCTTGTTTGATAAGATATTCACTTTTTTATACGCCCACCTAATAAAGGTGGTCGTATATTGTCGTGGCCCTGTCCGTCCGTCCGTCCGTCCGTCCGTCCGTCCGTTCGTTCGTTCGTCGTCCGTTCGTTCGTTCGTTCGTTCGTTTGTTTGTTCGTCCGTCAACATTTTGTTTGTCCGCTGTTTTCTGGGAAAACTATTTGACAGATATTAATGAAACTTCACACAAATGTTTAATGCATCAAGATCTCAAGCTGAGTTGATTCTGAGGTTCATTTGATTTTTCATTTCAGAGTTATGGTCCTTGTTTTAAAAAAATGCAAATAGTTTGTCCGCTGTTTTCTGGGAAAACTATTTAAAAGATATTAATGAAACTTCACACAAATGTTTAATGCATCAAGATCTGAAGCTGAGTCGATTCTGAGGTTCATTTGATTTATCGTTTCGGAGTTATGGCCCTTTTACTTAAAAATAGTGCAAATACATGCAAATAGTTTGTCCGCTGTTTTCTGGGAAAACTATTTGACAGATATTAATGAAACTTCACACAAATGTTTAATGCATCAAGATCTGAAGCTGAGTTGATTCTGAGGTTCATTGGATTTTTCATTTCAGAGTTATGGCCCTTGTCCTTAAAAAATATGCAAATAGCTTGTCAGCTGTTTTCTGGAAAAACTATTTGAGAGATATTAATGAAACGTCACACAAATGTTTAATGCATCAAGATCTGAAGCTGAGTCAATTCTAAGGTTCATTGATGTGTCGTTTCGGAGTTATGGCCCTTGTATTTAAAAAATAATGCAAATACATGCAAATAGTTTGTCTGCCGTTTTCTGGCAAAACTATTCGACAGATATTAATGAAACTTCATCCAAATGTTTACTGCATCAAGATCTGAAACTGAATTGATTCTGAGGATCATTTGATTTTTCTTTTCAGAGTTATGGCCCTTGTCCTTAAAAATAATGCAAATACATGCAAATAGTTTGTCTGCTGTTTTCTGGGAAAACTATTTGAGAGATATTAATGAAACTTCACAAAAATGTTTAATGCATCAAGATCTGAAACTGAATTGATTCTGAGGATCATTTGATTTTTCTATTCAGAGTTATGGCCCTTGTCCTTAAAAAATAATGCAAATACAAGCAAATAGTTTGTCCGCTGTTTTCTGGGAAAACTATTTGAGAGATATGAATGAAACTTCACAAAAATGTTTAATGCATCAAGATCTGAAGCTGAGTTGATTCTGAGGTTCATTTGATTTTTCATTTCAGAGTTATGGCCCTTGTCCTAAAAAATATGCAAATAGTTTGTCCGCTGTTTTCTGGGAAAACTATTTGAGAGATATTAATGAAACTTCACAAAAATGTTTAATGCATCAAGATCTGAAGCTGAGTAGATTTTGAGGTTCATTTGATTTGTCGTTTCGGAGTTATGGCCCTTTTACTTAAAAAATAATGCAAATATATGCATATAGTTTGTCCACTGTTTTCTAGCAAAACTGTTAGACAGATATTAATGAAACTTCATACACATGTTTAATGCATCAAGACCTGAAGCTAAGTCGATTCTGAGGATCATTTGATTTGTTGTTTCGGAGTTATGACCCTTGCTTTTAAAAAAATAATGCAAATCTATGCAAATATGAGGATGGCCATAACTTTTCATTTGAAATGATATTTACAGATTAGAAAATGTCAACACTTATAAGGCATGTTGAATCAGAGAACGTTTGCAAGTGGGCGTATTATGTACCGTATGCGGTACTCTTGTTTAAAAATATAGTATCACCTTAATATGGAAATCAAGATCTGAAGCACAGATTAGAAAATGTCAACACTTATAAGGCATGTTGAATCAGAGAAAGTTTGCAAGTGGGCGTATTATGTACCGTATGCGGTACTCTTGTTTCATTGTCTCACTAACCACTATAGCTATTGGCATGGAATTGCATATAGACATAAACCACCATCTATATTTTAAATCTTTTCTGAAAACACAAACCCTTGAGCTTTGATATTTAGTATGTAGCATTATCTAATGGTCCTTTACCAATTTTATTCAAATTATGACCTCCAGGCCAAAAATGGCCCTGTAAAGGGCTTATAAAGAGCTTATAAGTTTTGCATCTATAGACATGTATAGGAAAACCTTTTAAATCTTCTTCTCTGAAACCACATACCGTAAAATCCGTAATTGAGGCCCATACTCTAATAGAGGCCCACCCCCCCTTTTTTATACGCCCGAAGGGACGTATTATGGTATGGCGCATGTCGTCCGTCCGTCTGTCCGTTAGCAATTTCTTGCGCAACTAACTCCTCCTTTATTTTTCAACATAATTTCTTCAAACTTTCAGGAATGATAGATACTGATGTGTAGTTGTGCATATCAGTGAGATAACTCTTATATCATTTTTCATTCTGGAGTTATTGCCCTTTGATAGTTTCGGGTAGCAATTTCTTGTGCAACTAACTCCTCCTTTATTTTTCAACATAATTTCTTCAAACTTTCAGGAATGATAGATACTGATGTGTAGTTGTGCATATCAGTGAGATAACTCTCATATCATTTTTCATTCTGGAGTTATTGCCCTTTGATAGTTTTGGGTAGCAATTTCTTGTGCAACTAACTCCTCCTTTATTTTTCAACATAATTTCTTCAAACTTTCAGGAATGATAGATATTGATGTGTAGTTGTGCATATCAGTGAGATAACTTTCAGATAACTCTCAGATAACTCGATGTCATCCTTCATTCTGGAGTTATTGCCCTTTGATGGACTCATATAAAATATGAAAATGTTAAAGGGACGTAAAGCCTCAGACAAACAAACAAATCGCGAATTTTAGGTAAACTGTGGGCTCTCTTCTAATTATTTGTTGTAAAGAAAATGTTTCTTTGTTATTCCTTTTACCTGCTACTTTTTTTTTTCAAAATAAATGCTCTTTTTTCAGCTTTCAGTAGGCCCAAAGACAAATAAAAGATTACTATTACAATAAGCAGTTTTACTCTCCTTGCTATTGCCTTAGCCCTAATAGACCTCATATGCGCAACTTCTGAAGGTTCACACATTGTGTAAATAGAACAGCCTTCGGGCATATATTGCCCCGTCTCGCGGTGCTCTTGTTTGAAAAAAGAAAAAATGTCAAACAAAATTTTAGTTGAAATTGAACTTACCAGTCGCTGAATCCAGTAGTATAATCCATAAATAATAGTCCTAATTCCAATAACGAACATTGTAAACAATGAACACAAACTCTTGTCAAATTAACGTATTTACACTTTACAGTCTGACTTGCTTTACGCTTATTGTGTTGCTCGGCAAAATCAACTAACGCTGTTAAATATCCGAGTTTGTTTTTCTGCCATTGCGAACAGAGACTGTGAGTTGATATACACGTGGCAGACTTGTTAACATGGCCTAGGAAATTCGGTTAATTATTCATCGAGTGATTTTGAAAAATTTTGACTTATTTTTAGCTCACCAGAGCACAAAGTGCTCAGGGTGAGCTTTTGTGATCGCCTGATGTCCGTCGTCCGTCGGCGTGCGTCGTCCGTCGTTCGTCGTCAACAATTTGAACCTTTAAAGTTCTTCTCCTCTGAATCTACAGGGGTCTCAGCTTCCATCTTTGGCACATAGCATCATCTGTAGGTCCTTTACAAAAGTTATATAAATTATACCCCTGGGGTCAAAATTGGCCCTGCCCCTGGGGTTTTCAGTTTTCAATAGAAACATATATTGAAAACTTTGAACATCATCTCCTCTAAAACTAGAAGGTCCCCAGCTTTCATATTTGGCACATAGCTTCAACTTCAGGACTTCTACAAAAGTTATATAAATTATGCTCCTGTGGTCAAAATTGGCTACACCCCAGGGTGGCAAGTTTTCTAGCAAACTTGAAGCTGACTGCACTTTTAAGCATCTTATCTTTACTCAGTCTCATAAACAGGTCATCAGGTCAAGCAACAGATAGGGGGATGGCCAGTGGCTATTTTTAGTTCACCTGTATTGCTGGTAGTAGCTGTAGTAGACAGAGATCTTAACCCTTTGCCTGTTCTGTGTTTATTATTAATTTGAATGCCTATTTCATATTCATGAATAAAATAGTTAAAGTGAAGTATGGAAGGTGAAACATTGTAGCGTTTTTTTGTCTAAATTTCACAACCTACTGAATATTCATAGACAAAATAGTTATAATGGAATATAGTAGGTAGAACATTGTAGCCATTTTAGAAATTAAAGGAACAGATCTGTCAAATTCCATTAACAAACAGAGCAGACCCTGATCAGATGGCTACTACAGGAGGCATATAATCTGGTCTACTGATTTTCAAATGTGTGAAAACACGTTTATATGAAGGAAGGGTTAATTAATAATAGTGATTGGCATTATGACATTATTATAACCTGCCCTGCAGTTCAGAAGAAGGATAAATCATGTAAAGGCTCCAGAATGCCAAATTAAAGATTTTAAATAAATTATGAAATAATTTTTAACATGAAATTGTATTACTTGAAAATATTAAGTTCAACTTATGAATATGAAATTATTATGTAATAATTTATAATAATATTCAAATGCAAAAAATCAGTTTGGAATGCTAGGGTACACATACCTTTTCAGAGGTACAGTTGATTATTTGAGAGGTCAGTTGATTTTCTTTAGTCAGAACTTTGTATGGCCTTGCATAATTAAAATTCCCCGGTTAATACATATCAATCTTACAATTAACTCTCTTGTACAAATCACATATGAAGTTACATATGTGTCAGATCAGAATCCAAACTGTGTGCTAATTTCAGTCAAATTATGCTCAGCAGTGATAGGGTTTCTGTCATCTGTAATTTGTTTGTCTGAAAAATTAACACTTTCAATGGCCCTCTTGTCTATAGAAACGTATAGTGAAAACTTTGAAAATCTTCTTTTCTGAATCTACAGGGTTCTCAGCTTTCATATTTGGCTCATAGCACCATTTTCTGATCCTCTACAAAAGTTATATAAATTATGCCCCTGTTGTCAAAATAGGCCCCATCCCAGGGTTGGTCAGTTTTCAATAGAAACAATTTTATAGTGCAAACTTTGAAAATCTTCTCCGTTGAAACTGGAATGTTCTCAGATTTCATATTTGGCACATAGCTTCATATTTAGGTCATCTACAAAAGTTATATATTGTGTCCCTGGGGTCAAAATTGACACCGCCCCAGGGACGATCAGTTTTCAATAGAAACATATCTGATTGTCTGGTGAGCGATGTCAGGGCCATTCTGGCCCTCTTGTTTATTGGCTAATGAACATAAGTGACGCTGACCAGGTACCACTTTATCGATCGATAATTGACAAATTAAACGAAACTTACCTGGAAGTTGAAGTTTGATGTTAATTTTGTTAGTCCCTATCTACCAGAATCACATGAGTGAGGAAATGCAATCACGTGACCAGAACCCTCAGATCTTTAGCGACAGGTATTAAATCGGATATGGAATTCGCTAAACATTGTAGACCCTGTTACTGGGAGGGCCAAATGTTTGGGTGGGCATGTGATTCTGGTAGATAGGGACTAACAAAATTAACATCAAACTTCAACTTCCAGGTAAGTTTCGTTTAATTTGTCAATTTTGTTAGCCCTATCTACCAATCAGAATCACCATGAGTTTTTAGAGTAAATGATTAGCGAATTTCAGCCAATTATTATGCCAGCTTACTGATATTTTAACGTCTGGCGAAGGTAAGAAAAACAGTACATCTCATTACTGAATGTATATACATACTATACTACACAAAACGTAAATATCCATTGTCTTTATGAAATTGAAACTGTGCATATTACAGTATTTGATATCAGATGTGTCACAACAGTTTGTTAAGTTGTACATGTATTCAACACACATGTTGCAAAATCTGAATTGTTTGTGACGTTTCGTTTGTAAAAATTTCTAAATGAACAATCAGACTGCCACCCCGCAGTCCGTAACACAGTATCAATTTTACAGGCGGCTGTACTGGTAGAAGCACTCCTGGTACTATGTGGCTTAAATATAGTCATGTCTATACCAGCCTCAATCAGTAGTTTTTTAATCCACTTTCCTATTGTTCCTTTAGTAACCTGTTGATGGGGTTTATTATAACTGATAAACAGTTGTTTCTCACTGTCACGTAAGTTTCTCGTTTCTTCCAAGTATTCTGTTAATGTATTCACAACACATAGTCGTTTATCTGGGGCAAACTGTTGAATAAACAGTTCGGAAAGGTGTGTTCCAGGTTTGCTGGTTTTTAATAAATCACCTATCCTAATTTTGACATATGTAGTACAAAGTTCAATATTTTGAATATTAATGCAATGTAGTGTCTGGGTTCTTTGACCTGTAGTTAATGCAAGTAACATAGTTAGTTTGAAAGTTAACTGTTTCAAACTTAACTTATTCTCAGTAGAGCTCATTTCCACAATATAACGTAAAACAATACGGACGTCCCATGTACAATTGTACCTTGGTAACGCCGGTTTTTTATTGAACACTCCTTTCAAGAACTGTTTAATCAGTACATTGTTACCAACTTGAACAATATTTACAATATTAACAACACTCGATATTGCAGATTTGGCCGTATTAATTCCACTATACCCCAAACCGTTATTGTACAAGTCCGTTAAAAATGAGATAATAGGTGCTATAGTGGGACTAAATGGATCAGTCTCCCTTGCACTGCAAAATTGAAGCCACTTGTTGAGGTATGTCCCATATTGACGTTTGGTACCATCTCTCCAGGATGAGAGGATGAGATTGGCAGAGTCTGCTGATAAGCCTTTGTCACGGAGCTTTTCCCTGAGACTCTGAAAACTGCCAAAGACATTGTCTTCAACCGGTGCTTCATCCCCTTTGGATGCCAAAGGGACTCGCTCACAGATGGGAGTACCCGCGGTTGATCTGCTACCATTCGCAGGAGTCTTGGAAACCAAGGTTGTGTTGAAAATAGAGGCGCTACGATTACTGCTTCGGCCTCGTCTTGTTCCAGTTTCTGAAGAATGTTTCCCAACACGCTGAAAGGGGGAAACATATAGGAATAAAAGTTTTTCCAATTAAGTGAAAACGCATTCATTGCCAAAGCCTCTGCATCAGGTGTATACGAAACATATGGTTTGATACGGAAATTGTATTTTGAAGCAAACATGTCGATGTTGCAGGGCCCAAAGACCTTCATGATCTCACAAACTATGTTTTCATTGACCGACCATTCCATATCATCATTTAACTTTTGCCTGCTTAAGGCATCAGCCATTGTATTTAACTTTCCAGGAGTGTGATATACCGTGAGCCATAAATGACGTTCAACACACCAAATCCACATTTCCTTGACTAGGCTGTTTAATTTCGGTATTCTGCCTCCCATTTTTGTTATATATTTGATTTGCGGTAGTATTGTCAAGAAATAGCTGGACATGCATATTATATCGATCAACAAAAATGTTGAATGGCAAGGAATGCGGCCTTTAATTCTAACCAATTTATATGTTGTCCACGATCAGACTCACTCCAAATACCACTAAATTGCATATTCTGAGTCACCTCATGAGCCCCATAACCAATTAAACTGCTGTCCGATTCAATAACCATTTGAGGTTTAGGTAAAACTATAGGTTTGAATGATGTTTCTACATTAGCAATCTACCATGTAATACACTCCCTATTTTCTGAGGAAATTACCATTCTCTCATCGAAATTTCCCTTCTGTCTTTTCAATTCCAAATCCTTTTGTATTTCAAGCGATTTGTAATAGAGGGGGGCATATTGCACCCCCAGCTCACTGGATACCATTTTCCCTATAAGTCTTGCAAATTCTCTAATAGTTACATAAGCTTTCTGGAGCATACTGTTACATTCCTGAATAATATTTAGTTTTTTCTTTTCTGTTAATCGAACCGTCATATCCAATGAGTTCAATAAGAACGCAACAAATTCAATACACTGAGTTGGTCTGAATATGGATTTATCTGGGTGAACAGTAATGCCAAGGTTATCCACCAACATTGCAGTTTTGTCTAGATTGAGTTGACATTCACTAAACGAGTCACCCGATAACAAGGCGTCATCAATATAGGCACAGTTAGTGTAACCCTCTTTTCGTAATATTGAAAACACAGGTTTCATAATTTTAGTAAATACGCGAGGCGCACTGGACAACCCGTTTGGTAAACATGTAAATTCATAAATATGATTTTTCCATGTAAAACGTAAGTATTGTCTATATTCTGCTTTTATAGGAATACTAAAATATGCATCTTTAAAGTCAATTTTAGTAAAAAAGCAACCTTCCGTTACTAATTGCAACGCAGACCTGAGCGTCTCCATTTTAAAATGCTTTTTTGAAATGTGTTCATTAAATTCAAAATTAGTCTGTAAGAACCATCTGATTTTGGTCTGATAAATATATTAGACAATATTTGGTCTGAATGACAAGTCACAGTGTCTATTACACCTTTAGTCTGTAACTTAGTTAACAGCTCATCAATTATACGTTCTTCCTTTCCTGAAAAACTTATTTCTTTCCTCTCACATTCGTCACATGAGTTTGAATCAAATTCTAATTTATATCCAAACTTAATTATATCCAAAAGAAACTTGTCATTAGTTAGTTTAGCCCAATTTGCATGATATAAAGAAACCTTTCCAGCACGAAAATTCTCTGGTGTATTAACTAAGCACGTACTTACATTAACATTTTCTAAGATTTGTGTTGAGTTGGAAACTTTTTCTGGCCCTGACCGCCTTTCTTTGGAGCTGGCCTGTGGTGATGGTGTGCAGCTCGGTACGTCAGGGCCCTTTTCCCCAAAAAATCCTTATTTGAAAAAGATGCAGTTCTGTAAGAAGCCTGGTCTTTTGAACCCCACTTGAGATTCGGCTTCTGTTGCTGACGTGGATAACCCATCGGCACAACACTAAGACTCTTTCCCAGTTTTTTGGTGTCATCGATTTCCTTGACTCGTTTCTCGAGTTCCTTGTCGTCACCAAACAAGTGTGTTGGGGAGGAAACCGCTTTCGACTCGTTGCAAAGAGCTGCATACTTATTTGAAATCGCGGGCATCAACAGTCGACGTCTGTGGCCCGAGAAATCTCGATGAGCGTATGCCATAAGATTGAATGCATCTAATGACAAGTCAAACAGTTCTTCGGCGTCTTCCGAGTCCATGTGTAACGTTTTATTCATGATCTGGATAATTGGAATCATCCCTTTCGTGACATATGTTTGTGTTCTCTGCATTCCTTTATCCATTTGTTTAATTTCTTTGCATGTTTGCTTGCTAGTCCACAAGAGCTTGTTCACTTTCGGGACTTCTAAATTTACACAGTTTTCTGGCCGATTATATTTGGCTAACATGTCTTGAACTGTTTGAGACTTATGATCAACCGGTTCTCCCAAGCCTTTATTCACGGCTGACGCAACCACGTCATGAACTGCTGTCCCGAATTCCTCATGTTTCGAAAACTGCATTTCCATGGCCTTTAACTTATTTAACTTTGTGTCACAATCAGCTGACTTTTGATTTCGTTTCTGCCGTTTTTGTCGCCGGTTCATTATCCGAATCAGATTCCTCCGAAGACACAAGTTCATATTGGCTACCTTGGTCTTCCGAGTACTCGCTGGCAATTGAAAGGGTGCGGTTTTTTGAAATGTCATTGACCGCCTGTGTAAGCTTATCCAAATGCTGCTGCTGCTTAGCGTATAACTCTTTTGTCTCCTTTAACTGTTCTAGCAATAACAACGTAACGTTGTCTGCCGAGGGCGCAGCCATATTGGTTCTCGGGTCCGACGAGAATCCCGCGATACCATAACCAGTAAACCTGGCAACTGCGTGCTCCCGAGATTAGCACTTATGTCATTTACTACACTGCTGGGATTACACGCCACAGCATCGGCTGTGGTACTTAACACTGACCGCACGCCTGTTCCAGTATTAAGCGGTAAATTTCCACTGGCTGTATTGTGTAATGGCTTATCAGCCCCACGTGTACAAGTGGCCAGAGAAAGCCCAGCAAATACTCGAAAAAGTCCCAATCTGGACTGGCTAGACACCGATATGTTTTTTAAAACAGCAGAGACTCCAGGCGCCGGTGAAGGCTGCAAACCCTGAAGAGACTCTTTATCTCCAGAATTCAGTTCATTATTGTTAACCTGAATCTGGGATGTTGTGGTAAAGTCTACCCCGTCCGCCATTATCTGAACAAAGAACTCAACACAGGGTAAACAGTTATTCCAGTAAATTCCTTCGAAATCAGATATTCCCGCAACGAAAGTTTACGTCCATTACAAAGATCTTATTCCAATTAACTGCGTAGTCCTAAAATGTCACTATTTCTTAGTTAAATAATCTAAAATATAATAAAAACTTATAACTTATAGCAAAAGGGTCTGGTCAGTTAGACAGCATCAATTCTCTGAGGGTTCTGGTCACGTGATTGCGTTTCCTCACTCATGGTGATTCTGATTGGTGGATAGGGCTAACAAAATGCCATTTCAACACGCGTGGTAAGGGCATGATAGTAGGTAGACGTGTGATGCTGACTCTGAGTACACATCAGGTCACACAGTACTGACTGGAAGGTTAACTGCACTCGTTTTTGCAGAGGTAAGTTTAGGAAAAAAATGAAACAAATTGTGGCCCCCTTTTTATACGCCCACCTAATGAAGGTGGTCGTATATTGTCGTGTCCCTGTCCGTCCGTCCGTTCGTTCGTTTGTTCGTTCGTTCGTTCGTTCATTTGTCCGTCAACATTTTGTTTGTCCGCTGTTTTCTGGGAAAACTATTTGACAGATATTAATGAAACTTCACACAAATGTTTAATGCATCAAGATCTGAAGCTGAGTTGATTCTGAGGTTCATTTGATTTTTCATTTCAGAGTTATGGCCCTTGTCCTTAAAAAATATGCAAATAGTTTGTCCGCTGTTTTCTGGGAAAATTATTTGAGAGATATTAATGAAACTTCACACAAATGTTAAATGCATCAAGATCTGAAGCTGAGTCGATTCTGAGGTTCATTTGATTTGTCGTTTCGGAGTTATGGCCCTTTTACTTAAAAAATAATGCAAATACATGCAAATAGTTTGTCCGCTGTTTTCTGGAAAAACTATTTGAGAGATATTAATGAAACTTCACACAAATATTTTATGCATCAAGATCTGAAGCTGAGTAGATTCTGAGTTTCATTTGATTTTTCATTTCAGAGTTATGGCCCTTGTCCTTAAAAAATATGCAAATAGTTTGTCCGCTGTTTTCTGGGAAAACTATTTGAGAGATATTAATGAAACTTCACACAAATGTTTAATGCATCATGATCAAGGTCTGAAGCTGAGTCAATTCTAAGGTTCATTTGATTTTTCATTTCAGAGTTATGGCCCTTGTATTTAAAAAAATAATGCAAATACATGCAAATAGTTTGTCCGCTGTTTTCTGGGAAACTGTTTGACAGATATTAATGAAACTTCACACAAATGTTTAATGCATCAAGATCTGAAACTGAATTGATTCAGAGGATCATATGATTTTTCGTTTCAGAGTTATGGCCCTTGTCCTTAAAAAATAATGCAAATACATGCAAATAGTTTGTCTGCTGTTTTCTGGGAAAACTATTTCAGAGATATTAATGGAACTTCACAAAAATGTTTAATGCATCAAGATCTGATGCTGGGTCGATTTTGAGATTTATTTGATTTGTCGTTTCGGAGTTATGGCCCTTTTACTTAAAAAATAATGCAAATATATGCATATAGTTTGTCCGCTGTTTTCTGGCAAAACTGTTTGACAGATATTAATGAAACTTCATACACATGTTTAATGCATCAGGACCTGAAGCTAAGTTGATTCTGAGGATGATTTGATTTGTTGTTTCGGAGTTATGGCCCTTGCACTTAAAAAAATAATGCAAATCTATGCAAATATGAGGATGGCCATAACATTTTCATTTGAAATGATATTTACTTCAATTTTTTTATATGGTTAAACCTTAATGTGAATTTTCACATATATTGCGGGGTTTTGATATGTCATTTTATTCTAAAGTTATGGTCCTTGAACTTTGTGTGTTCGTTGCTTTGTTTGTCGGTCAACTTTTAATTTGTCTGTTGTTTTCTGGGAAAACTATTAAAATGATATAAATGAAACTTAACACAAATGTTTTAAGCAACCAAAATTTGAAGCTGAGTTTATTTTGAGGTTCATTCAGTTTGTCTTTACAGAGTTATGGCCGTTGCACTTTACAAAACTCTGCAAAAATGAGGATTAGCTGTAACTTTTTTATTTAATTAGATATTCACTTCATTTTTTAAAAAAATAGTATCACCTTAATATGGAAATCAAGATCTGAAGCACAGATTAGAAAATGTCAACACTTATAAGGCATGTTGAATCAGAGAAAGTTTGCAAGTGGGCGTATTATGTACCGTATGCGGTACTCTTGTTGGAAATTGCTTTGCCCATGGGGGCCTCTATTACGGATTTTACGGTACTCTAGAGCTAAAATATTCGGTATGAAGCATCACCTAATAGACTTCTACCTAATTTGTTCAAATAATGACCCCTAGATCAATAATGGCCCCACCCTGTAACAAAACATCAGAAACTACAGTTAATAAGGTTTCCCCTTATTCAGAACTAGCTAGTATCCATCCAATTTCCCCCCATTGATCTCCCTTGTCTAATCGGCATAGCGATTAGGGGACAAGGGGAGATCATTGCGCATACTTTTAACCTTTTCCCTGTTCTATGTTTATTACAAATTCCAATACCTCCTGAATAGTTAAAATATTTATAATGAAATATGGAAGGTAGATCAGTGTAGCCATTTAATACGGCATAGAAACAGATCTATCAAATTTGCAAACAGAGCAGACTCTGATCCTATAGGAGCCGTCGGATCTGGGTCTACTCTGTTTGCAGATGCGTGAAAACAAGTTTATATGAGGGAAAGAATTAAATAGGACTGTCAGAAACTACAATTTAAAGGTTACAGCACTGACCAGTAGTGCCCTTAGGTTACTATTGCATCATGCGAAAATCTCTCCAGGTCACTGCATACTCTCATACTGCAAGCTCTTTCATATAGATCTGTAATGTCGTCTGCTTCGGATTTGTTGTCATTTTAATTTCGGAAAGATCAGTTTTAGGCATTTTGACCTCAGGCAAAATTGTCACAAGTTGTAAACAGTTTAGATCATCTTGGTCAGACAGTTACTTGGTATTAAATTTTAGTTCAAGTTGGCTCAGCAGTGAAAGGGTTAACACTAAGTTTCTGTCATCTGCTAGAAATGTTGTCCGCTGAAATATTAACATTGTCAATATATTACTGTAACTCAGGTGAGCGATATAGGGCCAATGGCCCTCTTGTCTATAATCTGTGATAGATATTTTCTTCCCGCGAATGGTCAAAATCCCAATGAATCGCGTTTGTGAAAGTTCTGCGAGATCTGTACTGTAATATCCATTGATATGGGTCACTGTAAATGATGAGTTAAAAGGTGTCTTTATTAGGTAAAGTGTTAGATGACAATTCTAAGGGTGGTGGCAGAACATGAATGCTTTTTTAGGGGAGTTTAGTTTTCATGAACTTTAAATGCCAGTAAAGAAGGTGATAGCCGTATTCAGTCACGAGTGGTACCACAACATGTTAATCAATGGGTTTGCAGACACAGCTAGTGCATTGAAAACATATTAGATCTTGATGGTAGATCTTTGTAAATGTCTACGATGTCAAGACATCATGGTGACCTTACCTACCTCTGTGTATCTAAAATGATTGGAAAATTAAATGAGACTTACCTGAAGGGGAAGTTGAAGTTTGATTGAAATTTAATCAACTACAGACTCCTTAGGGATCAAACAGAGATGACGTAGCTCATGGTATTGTGGTATCAGTCTTCAGAGCCAACTGCGAGGCATAACCCCATTTATCAAGAATGGGGATGCCTCGCAGGGCATTAAAAAGTCAAGTCAAAGGGAGTGGTGGGTGGGTGTTTGATCCCTAAGGAGTCTGTGGTCAATAAAATTTCAATCAAACTTCAACTTCCCCTTCAGGTAAGTCTCATTTAATTTTCCAATTTTATTAATCCCCCACCGCATAGCGGAGTCGGAGTTATAGGAATGGCCTTCGTCTGTCTGTCCGTCTGTCCGTAACAATTTCGTGTCCGCTCCATATCTCCTATACCCCTTGACGGATTTTCAAGAAACTTGCCCCAAATGTTAACCAAGTTGAGACAATGTGCAGAACATATGTGGCAGATATGTCGGCTCAAGGTCAAGGTCTAATTTGAAGGTCAAGGGTTTTAACCTTCAATTTCCATTGCATTTTTGTGTCCGCTCCATATCTTCTAAACCCTTTGAAGGATTTTCATAAAACTTGAGTCAAATGTTAACCAAATTAAGACGATGTGCAGAACACATGTGGCAGTCATGTCGGCTCAAGTTCAAGGTCACATTTGAAGGTCAAGTGTTTAAACCTTCAGTTGCCATTACAGTTTCGTGTCGGGCGCTCCATATCTTCTAAACCCTTTGAAGGATTTTCATAAAACTTGAGTCAAATATTAAATGAATTGAGATGATGTGCAGAACCCATGCGGCAGTCATGTTGGCTCAAGGTCAAGGTCACGTTTGAAGGTCAAGTGTGCTAATCTTTAATTTCCGTTACATTTTCGTGTCCGCTCCATATCTTCTAAAGCCTTTGAAGGATTTTCATAAAAGTTTAGTTAAATGTTAGCTAAATTGAGACGATGTGCAGAACACATGTGCCAGTCATGTCGGCTCAAGGTCAAGGTCACATTTGAAGATCAAGTGTTCTTTCCTTCAATTTCCATTATTGTTTCGTTATCTCCTATACCCCTTGAAGGATTTTCAAGAAACTTGCCTCAAATGTTAACCACGTTGAGACAATGTGCATTACATATGTGGCAGTCATGTCGGCTCAAGGTCAAGGTCACATTTGAAGGCCAAGTGATTTAATCTTCAATTTCCATTACATTTCGTGTCCGCTCCATATCTTCTAAACCATTTGAAGGATTTTCATAAAACTTGAGTCAAATATTAACCGAATTGAGATGATGTGCAGAACACATGTGGCAGTCATGTCGGCTCAAGGTCAAGGTCACATTTAAAAGTCGTGTTCTTACCTTCAGTTTCCATTATATTTGTTTCCGCGTCCTATTTTCTTAACAACTGGAAGGTTGAATGTCAACCACGTTGAAATGTCGGCGAAAGCAGCGCAATTTCCATTAGAGGCAACATATCTCCTTTTTGACCGCAGCTCTGTTTTAAAAGCTTGTCTTGTGTTGTCTTATCCTAATGCATGAAATGCAGTTTTAAAACCCATTGTATCACCTTAAGGTCAATGTCTTAATTTAGGTGGCGGTGGTGGGGGATATAGCTGTCCTTTGGACTGCCTTGTCTCCCACAAACTCCTTATGGGATCCAACAGAGATTTTAGAGTTGAGTTTTTAATGACAAAACACAAAGAGAACCAGTAATGAAATATTCAATTATCATATTATACTAAGTACTGACATTGTCAACAGAGTTCAAAAACCAATTGTATTAAATATACAAGAAAATTATTCCAGCAAAGCTGAGTCTGAACAGTTTTTCCCTGAATTGACTTATTATAGAATTTACTAAATGTTTTTACATTTGACCACCCTGCAGTTTGAGGAATTTTGTTCAATGACACTCCTCTCTGTTTAGCTGTGCTGGTAGCTGCAGCTCTAGTGCTTTGAGTGGTGTAACAGGGATCCACACCTGCCTTAGTCATTATTCTTTTGACCCAACTGGCCACAGTTGACTTAGAAACACCCTTATAAGGATACTGAGTACAGACGAGTAATTTCGTTTCCTTAGAGTCCCGCAGTTTGGATGTACGAGCAAGATATTGTCTAAAGGTGTCCACGATACATAATTTCTTGTTTTTAGTATACAGTAAAACTTGACCTAACGGTCACCTTAAATGAACGGTCACCTCGTCTAAACGGTCAGTTTGAAATCCTCCCGACGAAAATCAGTCTATAATGCACCTGTTTTAGATGGTCACCTTCCTTCCGCGGCCAGCGGCCACCATATTTCACCCCAAACCCTATATTTCGACCCCATTAGACGGCCAACAGACAGCCTGGCGGCCAATTTGAAATGTGTGAAAACCCAATACACAGCCAGTTGACATATGTCAAAATGGAGATTACGCATCGTAACTTTCCGACATTACGGAAATCGCCGATCGAAATATCGTGGCCGCTTCGGAAACTTCCGTTGTGTCGGGAAAGTACATAGGTTGGCCGCTTCGGTGTTTTTCGTTATGTCGGAAGTGAACGAAAAAACCAAGCGTTGACCTTGGCCTTAGGGCAAGATCATAATCAATGGCCTGATAATCCTTTCAACTCCTTTACCTGTTATAAATATGCAAATATGGGGGTGTTGAGAAGTTTGTCTGAACGTTACCGAATCAAAAGAGATAACATCAAAACAAAATATTCACGCCTTTTCCAAACGTAAGTTCCTCACGTTAGAGAATCGAGTGAAGTGTAGACATGTACGTTTGTATTTCCGAATGTGTCAAATGATTCTGCCTGATGTTTATTTTTTGTTTTGTGCATGCAATTTACAGTACATGTTGTATTTTACCTGTATTTACAAGGATAAAATACATAATCTTTCGGATAAGGCATTAAAGTACATGTAGATATATTTTGCGTTTGTCTGACCAAACAGAAAAATCTCCCAAAATATCCACCCCTCGATTAAGTGGTCACCTCGTTTAAGCGGTCAATTTGGCCGCTTCCCTTGACTGGCCGCTTAACACAGGTTTTACTGTACTTGGTCAATACTATTGGTCCTGGATGAAAGTTTGGCCTGGACTGTTTAAGTAGGACTAAGGTGAGTGGGGTAGATGATAGGCGCTCGTCATCAAGTTGCAGGTCCCCTAAACAAACCAGATGTAAAGTTTGGCATCGATGTGCCTTCAATAACAAGAACAAATACACAGTTTACAGGTTAAAAACATAAGAGTATCATCCTATGAAATATCTACTGAGCCAAAATAGCAATCCTTTGTCATGAGACTGATTGCTGTTATCAAAGTTTCCATTTTAAAATGAATATGCTGCATGTATGTGTTAAATTGCTTCAAATTAAGTATAATTTGGATTCTGCCATCTTTTTTCTGACGTGCAAAAATGTTTGAGATGTATTCCCCCTTATCAGTTTGAAAAACTGGTTCAATGATGTGGCAGGTCAAAAACCTTTTAATTTCAGAATCTATTTTCTTATGCTCAATATCGGAAAATTGTAATGAACTATAGGCAAATGTTTTTGTTGTGGAAATTACTCAAGTACGTTCCACTGAATACCCGCAAACTGTTTGTAGGATCCACTTATCATGAGTAACCTTCTTCCAGTTGTTAAACTGGGTCCGAGTTTTACCCCCTTTAACATTGTTAGGAGTGTTCACCAAATGAAGAATGGAGGTACCTACATTTATTGGCTGTGTTTCTGTTGGCGAAAGTTTTGATGCCCCGATCTGTAATTCTTTGTTAAGTTTCTTCCGGATATACCAAATTTGTTCCCCGGTGGCCTGTAAGTTGTGGATTTTGCCACAGGGTGGTAGGCTGGCTTGTATTTCTGGTAATTGGAGGTGAGGTGTCCAGATTGTTTCCCCCCCCCTTTTTCCCTTTCCCTAAAAAATAATCTTTTGGGGTATTTGTCAGATGGAGGTTTTTAGCTGTGTCCAGTTGCTTGGTCTGGTCAGATAGGTTGTCACCAAACAAGCCTGTTGCAGATACAGGTGTGTCACTAGAACAGATGCTTTGGAATCTATAGGGTTAAGTTCTTGTTGCACAGCTTCCCTGCGTAGGGTATTGATGACAGTAATGCCACTGTAAACTAGCTTGAAAGAGTCCCAAATACGCTGTTCGAGTTGTTGGACATTAGACTTGTCATTGTTATATACATGGCTCATTGCCTGAATTAATGGAGCAGCATCTCTATTCAAGTGCCCTTCCATTTTTTGGTTTATACACATCTGTTGACCTGAATGAATTCCTCAGTTGGTTCCAGAGAAAACTATCAATTTGTGGCACCTGGAGGCAGTCCACATTTTCAGGTCTTTGTACTTGTCCATCAGTCCTGTCAGCTTGTGATTGTTGGCCTTGGGCAGCCGCAATGCCTTGTTGACTTTGGTAGCCACTGCCTCCTGGATAGGTGGACCAACAATGGTATCCTTCCCAAAAAAATCATCAAATTCGGCCATAAAGCCTTCACTGGTCGTATCCTCTACTGGAGTATCCGTCAGAAGGTCATCGATATCTGAATCAAGAGTCCGATACGTGAGAGACCGTAGCTGTAACTTTCGGCTTTTTCCGACCTGTGTTTTCCTCCATTTCGGTCTGAGATTTTCGCTTAGAAACGTTCATTTCTTTCTGAATCTGCTTAACAACAGAAGAAAGTGTCTTTATTTTTAAAGTTTCTCCCTCAAACGCCCGAATAGAGGCTGAAAAGGTCTCCATTCATGATTAGGGGTGACTATTGGGTCCAATTTTGACTATTGCAATACTATTGCTATTGCTGAATGCACTATTGCGATACTGTTTCTATTGCTGGAAACTATTGCAATACTATTGCAATAGTTATTGCCAAGATTTGAAAACCACAGAGATTAACTTGTAAATTCAAATTTGCACAGCGTAAGATATAACTTTGCTGTAAATACGTACTAGAATGTTTGTGGAAATTATTTAAAATGATTTGGACAGAAATAGATTAATAAAATTCAGTGGAAATACTTCTTTGTGTTCTTTTTCTTTCTTGACTTCCTTGACAATAAAATAGGCCTGAAATCTTTATTTAAAGATGGGTTCAAGGGAAACTCCGACACAGAGTTTGTGAACAATGATGACACAAGTGGTTTAAATTTGATCTCAATCCGGTAAGATATGAAAATAATCTCACTTCAAATTCAGTGACAACGTTTATTGAAATGGACAGTAGTTTTATAACGAGATGCAACAGAAGTTGTTTTGAATTAATAATAAACTTTATAAGAATGAAGGTATCGTAACTATCGATAGTTGAGCTAACTATCGGCGATAGTTATTGGATCGAGACTTTTACTATCAATCCATACTATCGGGACACTCGGTATCGCAATGCATCGATATTTCGATGCATCGGCCCACCCCTATTCATGATACCCTCGCTCTTCTTGAGGAAACACTCAAGCTTACTTTAATACACTTTCCGTATTACCGCTCTCTTGTGCATGCGCAGCAGCATTATTTCCGCCCACGGCTCCCGTCTGTTCTGACAACTTCCCTCGTGCACAAAGATCTAAAATGCACAGGGAAAGTGATCAACTGTAGTGACTAATCATAATCGGTCAAGAAATTTTGAAAATATTAGATAGAAATTTATGGAAATGCTATATAACGACAGTGTTCAACTGTATAAAGCGTTGTGTCACATCACGGTGTGTACCCGACACAATCAAAGGCAGCGTCGCTGTATATCTAAACTTAAAGTGACTCGACTTTTTGCTCAAACATGATAATATTTTATACGTATGCACGAACATATGTGCCATTCAGGCAATATTTCTTTACTGCTAAGGTGTCTACAAGGACGGAAATTTCATTCCGGAGTGTCATTCAGACATTGCTCAGAATCGCTTACCCCTCTTATATGATCACTAAATCATATTTCTGTTTTTAATATCGGGATCTGTTTATTTTTTCTATTTTTTCTGTTTCAGGTATATACCCCTGTGACTATTGTAATGCAGCATTTTCTGAAACAATTTACTGGGTAAAACATGTTAAAACAAAACATGCAGTGGATAAACTCACTATAGACCGACTGCAGAAAATCAACAAATGGTTATTAACACACTACATTATGTTTAATAGATCCACTGACAGGCATACAAATAAAACCAAGTCCAACTTGATTAAATCCACAAAATCTAAAACGGTCCACTCAAAACAGGTAGGTAATGAGGGAAGACATTACAAGTGTGATGTGTGTGGAAAGTCATTTAATATTAATGATAATTTAATCACACACATGATGGTGCATAAAATAGAGAGATCTTACAAGTGTGATGTGTGTGGAAAGTCATCTAATAAGAATAGTGATTTAGTCAAACACATGAGGGTACATACAGGAGAGAGACCATACAGGTGTGATGTGTGTGGAAAGTCATTTAGTGAGAATGGTGTTTTAGTCAAACACATGAGGGTACATACAGGAGAGAGACCTTACAAGTGTGATGTGTGTGAAAAGTCATTTAATCAGAATGGTGTTTTAGTCAAACACATGAGGGTACATACAGGAGAGAGACCTTACAAGTGTGATGTGTGTGGAAAGTCATTTAATATAAGCGGTCATTTAGTCGGACACATGAGGATACATACAGGAGAGAGACCTTACAAGTGTGCTGTGTGTGGAAAGTCATTTAATATAAGCGGTAATTTAGTCAACCACATGAGGGTACATACAGGAGAGAGACCTTACAAGTGTGATGTGTGTGAAAAGTCATTTAATCAGAATGGTCATTTAGTCAACCACATGAGGGTACATACAGGAGAGAGACCTTACAAGTGTGATGTGTGTGGAAAGTCATTTAGTGTGAATAGTAATTTAGACCAACACATGAGGGTACATACAGGAGAGAGACCTTACAAGTATGATGTTTGTGGAAAGGCATTTCGTGCAAATTGTAGATTAGACACACACATGATGGTACATACAGGAGAGAGACCTCACAAGTCTTGAAGTGTGATGTGTTTAGGAAAGTCATTTAATTCAAATGGTGATTTAGTCAAACACATCAGGCTACATACAGTAGAGACCTTACAAGTGTGATGTGTGGAAAGTCATTTAGTAATAATGGCGTTTTAGTCAAACACATGAGGGTACATACAGGTGAGAGACCTTACAAGCGTGATGTATGTGGAAAGTCATTTAATATTAATGGTAATTTAGTCAGACACATGAGGGTACATACAGGACAGAGACCTTACAAGTGTGATGTGTGTGGAAAGCCATTTTGTGAGAATGGTGATTTAGTCAGACATACGATGATACATACATGAGAGAGACCGTACAAGTGTGATGTGTGTGGAAAGTCATTTAATCAGAATGGTTACTTAGTATCACACATGAGGGTACATACAGGAGAGAGAGACCTTAAAAGTATGATGTGTGTGGAAATTCATTTAATGTAAATGGGGAAGTATTCAAACACATTGGGGTACATACAGGAGAGAGATCTTACAAGTGTAATGTGTGTGGAAAGTCATTTAATATGAATGGTGAATTTTTATGCCCCCAAAGCTAGGCTTTGGCGGCATATAGTGATCGCACCGTGCGTGGGTGGGTGTGTGTACCTTTTGTCCGGAGTATATTTCCTTTGTCACATCAGCTTTGTTCATCTTGGGATGGTGGAGTGTCGCGTACCATTTTCATGTCACCTTGACCTTGACCTTTGACCTTGATTTTACAAAAAGCTTGTCCGGAGCATATCTCCTTTACCTTACCAGCTACAGATTCCAAATTTGGTGTGTGAGTTCATCTTGGGATGGCGGAGTGTCGCGTACCATTTCCAGGTCACTGTGACCTTGACCTTTGACCTTGATTTTAAAAAAAGCTTATACCTTACCAGCTACAAAAAGCTTGTCCGGAATATATCTCCTATTCCTTACCAGCTAAGGATTCCAAATTTGGTGTGTGAGTTGATCTTGGGACGGAGGAGTGTCGCGTACCATTTTCAGATCACTGTGACCTTGACCATGACCTTTGACCGATTTTACAAAAAGCTTGTCCGGAGCATATCTCCTTTACCTTACCAGCTACAGATTCCAAATTTGGTTTGTGAGTTCAACTTGGGATGGCGGAGTGTCGCGTACCATTTCCAGGTCTCTGTGACCTTGACCTTGACCTTTGACCTCAATTTTAAAAAAAGCTTATACCTTACCAGCTACAAAAAGCTTGTCCGGAGTATCAACTATACCTTACCAGCTAAGGATTCCAAATTTGGTGTGTGAGTTCATATTGGGATGAAGGAGTGTCGCGTACCATTTTCAGATCACTGTGACCTTGACCTTTGACCGATTTTACAAAAAGCTTGTCCAGAGCATATCTCCTATACCTTACCAGATACGGATTCCAAATTTGGTGTGTGAGATCACCTTGAGATGACGGAGTGTCGCATACCATTTTCAGGTCACTGTGACCTTGACCTTGACCTTTGACCTCGATTTTACAAAAAGCTTGTCCGGAGCATATCTCCTATACCTTACCAGCTACGGATCCAAAATTTGGTATGTGAGTTCATCTTGGGATGACGGAGTGTCGCGCATCATTTTCAGGTCACTGTGACCTTGACCTTTGACCTCGATTTTACAAAAAGCTTATACCTTACCAGCTGCAAAAAGCTTGTCCGGAGTATATCTCCTATACTTTACCAGCTACAGATTCCAAATTTGGTGTGTGAGTTCATCTTGGGATGGAGAAGTGTCACGTACCATTTTCAGGTCACTCTGACCTTGACCTTTGACCTCGATTTTACAAAAAGCTTGTCCGGAGCATATCTCCTATACCTTACCAGCTACGGATCCAAAATTTGGTATGTGAGTTAGGAGTGTCGCGTATCATTTTCAGGTCACTGTGACCTTGACCTTTGACCTCGATTTTACAAAAAGCTTATACCTTACCAGCTGCAAAAAGCTTGTCTGGAGTATATCTCTTTTACTTTACCAGCTACGGATTCCAAATTTGGTGTGTGAGTTGATCTTGGGATGGAGGAATGTCGCGTACCATTTTCAGGTCACTGTGACCTTGACCTTGACCTTCGACCTCTATTTTACAAAAAAGGTAATTTGTAAGTATTGGACAGGTATGCTTAGGCAAACAGTGTAGACCCAAATCAAACTACAGGGTCTACACTGTTTGCTACTACATTAGCATGAATCAGACATTATAAAGAGCTCTAAATACTATTCATACATGGGTAGGCCATGCTGTTCAAATACTTGCAGTGTCAGAACTTTCAGATGAATTACAGCATTATAACAATATAGACCCATATCAGACAGCTGCTGTAGGAGCTACTGGGTCTTCATTGCTTGCTTACAACACTACCTAAATCAGATGCTATACATGCTTATGCAAAGAATGTAGATCCATATTAGGTAACTTCTGTTGTGCACAGCTGTCTAAGAGCCAGTGTTACATGAAACTTTGACCATGCGTTTAGAATTGACTGAGGGTATGTTTTTAAAGTTAAGGATCGACATAGGGTCTTTCTTAAGCGTTAAGAATAAACTTAACAGTAACAATCAACACAGTATGTTTTTAGCTCACCTGAGCCAAAGGCTCAAGGTGAGCTATTGTGACCGCCTGTCGTCCGTCGTCCGTCTGTCCGTCCATCCGTCCGTTCACTTCTATTTCAAATGACTTCTCCTAAACCACTGGGAGGATTTCAACCAAATTTCACAGAAATGTACCTTAGGGTGTCCTCTATCAGAATTGTTAAAATCATGACCCCCGGGCAAAAAATGGCCCCGCCCCACTACTTTTACAGGGTTTTTTTTTAAATCTTTAAAAATCTTCTTCTCTGAAACCACAATTTCTAGAGCTTTGATATTTGGTATATAGCATCATCTAATGGTCCTTTACCAAGTTTTTAAAAATGATGACCCCAGGGCCAAAAATGGCCCTGCCCTGGGGCTTGTAGTTTTTACATAGACTTATAGAGGGAAACCTTTAAAAATCTTTTTGTCTGAAACCACATAATCTAGAGCTAAGATATTTGGTATGAAGCATCACCTAATATACCACTACCAGGTGTGTTCAAATAATGACCCCTGGGCCAAAAATGGTCTCACCCTGGGGTTTTATGCTACTTAACATCAGAATCTGTAACACTTAAAAGGTAATTTCCTCACAGTTATTTCCCTTGTCCCATCAGCATAGCCATAAGGGACAAAGGGAGATAACTGCATTGGAGTTCTAGTATCTCCAGAATAGTGATTCTATATATAACTATTTATAATAAAATGTTGAAGGTGAATCAGTGTAGCTGTTTAGAAGGCATAGAAACAGATATATCAAATTCCATTAGCAAACAGCAGACCCTGATCCTATAGGAGCCACCTTATCTGGGTATACTCTGTTTGCAGATGCATGAAAACAAGTTTATATGATGGAAATTAAGGGTTAAATAAGGGTTCTTCAGATCCTAAACTGCAGTTCAAAGGTTACAGGCTGGGCAGTAAAATCTCTCTAGGTCAATGCATGACTCTTAACTCTTTGCACGCTAGTGGTGAAACTGTGATTACCTATGCAAACAGTTTAGATCCAGATGAGAGGCTGCATACTGCGGCGTCTCATCAGGATCCAAACTGTTTGTCATCTTAACCATATTTTTGCAAAAAAATGAAAGTAAGTTTATTTTAAGAATTGAAGCAGATGACAATAACTTTTTGTTGCAGACGAAACATTAAAGGCATTTTGAAAGGGATGTTGATTGTTGACCCATTAACCCCAGTGTGTAGTGTGAGTGATAGCTACTATGTTATCATGGTGTCTTCCAATGTCTCTCAAATTAGATGTGGGAGATATTGGAAATCCTTAACTAAGAGTAACACCTATTCAGCCAATCAAGGAAAACGATCATCATCTATACTTTTGATCTGGGTCCAAACCCAACTGATGTAAGTCATGGTAATGTTTAAGAAAACTGTGAAAACATGATTATGCAATGGCCCAACTGATATAAGTCATGGTAATTCTTAAGAAAACATGATTATGCATTTGCCCCCCTAACAATGATAGGTGTTAAAATTACTACTGTGGATTAAGTCTGCTGCCCAAAAAAGCATCTTAAATATAACTGTTTTTTTATAAAAATTGATGACAACACATTAAAAAGTCCTAAAATGTCTGAATCTTGTATGATATTAATGAAATAACTGAGTAAATATAACTTAATTATAACAGTAGACGTCAACTCTTCTCAATTCAATTGTTAAAAATACTAATGACCCGTTTAATTGAATTCTCATCAGATATTCACACCTAGAGCTAGAATTATTTCTAAACACCTATTAACCCTTTACCTGTTTGCTTTGACAAAAATTGATCTGGGACTACTCTTGTTTGCTAATGCTTAAAAAATTGTTATTTCCATAAATAGAAGTTTTAGCTTTGAAAAAAACTGTAAAATCAAATCTATATCTTGTCAAATGTAAACAGAGCAGACCCTGATCAGACAGCTTCTATAGCAGCCGTCTGATCTAGTCTACTCTTATTTTTAATGCGTAAAACACATTATTTCTCTGTTGAGAAGTTTTTGCTTTGACAAAAACTGTAGAATCCGATCTATATTGTGTCAAAAGAAACAGAGAAGACTCAGATCAGACAGCTTCCGTAGGAGTCGTCTGATCTGGGTCTACTCTGTTGGCTAATGCATAAAAACAGCTTTATATGAGGGAAAGGGTTAAACGATTTTTAAAGATATTTTTCAGCGGCTAGCTGTCTATTTTCACTTTTGTTCTAGTTTTCCACCAATGAGAAACTATGTTACATTGTAATTTGCATATGACCTAGGACTATTTACAGTATTTTCATTAGTGAAATACCTTGACTGGCATACAACCTTTTTATATGCCTCTACACATTGCCAAACTAGGTAAAATTCTGATATACAGTCTGCTAACGTGTCGAATTTCCTGGGGTAATTATTACGATATTGCAGTTATTTCAAACACCATGTTTTATGATAATTAGCTGCTTCGGCCTCGCAAATTGAATTCAATGCAATAATTAACATAATCACAACACATGTAAGGCACCTTGTTACACATACATGTTCTATAAACTTCTTAGAGCATATAGTTCAGAAAATCATTATTTACGCAGATATTTAGCATGGGACCGAAGACTGTAGACTGTCGAAAGTTCTGTTCTTAAAATAGATTTTAAGACCTGGAAATTCCCATAAAATCAAAGTACTGATGTACTGATATTTATCACCTCATGGTAATGGTTGCTCAGCAATATTACCAGTTTGTCGAAACCTCTATTAAACTTTCAAACTTTTACTATCATTTTGCTATCAATTAATATAACATTTGATCATAAAATCCACTTTGACGAACAGGTAGTTTGCCGAAACCACCATAATTCACAGGCAGTGCTGTAGGAAATAAAGAAGATGAGTTGTTTAGTATATTAGAGTAGTGGTATTAATAGTATTAATTACTGTCCCCGACCAAAGCACCGAGGCTCTGGTTGTTGGCTCTCTTTGATATAAAGCTACTTACTGAAGGCTACTGCTACGGCTCTATCACATGGGGCCTGGGCTCATAGAGTAGGTTATATTGTTTTAAAACTACATGTAGATTCATGCAGTTAATGATGTCATTAATGATGATGCACACACGTCGATTAAAGTATTGATCTAGGCTAAATAAATACCGTTCTTTAAAGAATTACAGACTCTGCACAAACAAAAACTTTATGCTTTAAAGTGTATCACGAAGTAAATACAGATCTGTATTTACTTCGTGAGTGTATTCAATTTATCTTCATATCGATACAAATATAAGCGCTTTCATGAACATTTTATAATAAATGCTAAATATTTTATAATAAATGCTTTATATTTATAATAATTTATAACATTTTATAATAAATGCTTTATACTAAAGAACTAACTTCAGATAGTTTTAAAACATTACTTTGACATCGTACATTTTAAAAGTGATTTCCTATAAAAGCAACTTGAAATATTTCAATAAATATTTCTTCTACTCCAAGTCATTTTCATTGCATGCTTCTCTGCTAGCATAATAACAAGCAATCCTTCATAGATCTAGTTCTCTGTACTGGTAGCATCTCCAAACATTGAAATAAATATTGCAGAGATTGTTTTGTACATTGTGTCAATATTTGAGAGCCGCTGAATATCTTTTTAAAAGATATTTCTTGTTATTGGTCATTTCACACGAAAACTGGCATTATGTACTGCCTAGCACTTTATTTGCCTATATACCTGGGTCAAGGTATAATTGCATAGGTTTATTGAAGTCATTTGAATTTCTCAAAGACCAGTTTTAGGCATTTTGAGCTAAGGCAAAAATGGCACAAGTTGTAAAGTTTAGATCTTGGTCAACCAGTCACTTGGTATTAGATCTGAATCCAGTTCAATTTTATTCAGCAGTGAAAGGGTGAAAGCAGTGCACTAAGCTTATTTCATCTGCTAGAAATGTTGTCCACTGAAAAATTAACATGTCAATATATTATTGTAACTCAGGTGAGCGATATAGGGCCAATGGCTCTCTTGTTTTAATATTGAAATTTGACCCCGTGTCTTTTTTAGCTCACCAGAGCACTTTTGTGATCACTTGATGTCCGTCGTCCGTCGTCGTCTGTCGTCGGGCGTCAACAATTTGAACCTTTAAAAATCTTCTCCTCTGAATCTACAGGGTTCTCAGCTTTCATCTTTGGTACATAGCATCATCTTTAGGTCCTCTACAAAAGTTATATAAATTTTGCCCCTGGGGTCAAAATTGGCCCCGCCCCAGGGGTGCCTTGTTTTCTATTGAAATGTATAGTAAAACTTTGAAAATCTTCTCCTCTGAATCTACAGGGTTCTCAGCTTTCATATTTGGCACATAGCATCATGTTCAGGTCCTCTACAAAAGTTATATAAATTATGCCCCTAGGGTCAAAATTGGCCCGCCCCAGGGGTAGCCAGTTTTTAATAGAAACATATAGTGACAACTTTGGAAATCTTCTCCTCTGAATCTACAGGGTTCTTAGCTTTCATATTTGGCACATAGCATCATGTTCAGGTCCTCTACAAAAGTTATATAAATTATGGCCCTGGGGTCAAAATTAGCCCCGCCCCAGGGGTAGCCAGATTTCAGTAGAAACATATAGTGACAACTTTGAAAATCTTCTCCTCTGAATCTACAGCGTTCTCAGCTTTCATATTTGGCACATAGCATCATGTTCAGGTCCTCTACAAAAGTTATATAAATTATGCCCCTGGGGTCAAAATTGGCCCTGCCCCAGGGGTAGCCAGTTTTCAATAGAAACATATAGTGACAACTTTGAAAATCTTTTCTTCTGAATCTACAGGGTTCTCAGCTTTCATATTTGGCACATAGCATCATGTTCAGGTCCTCTACAAAAGTTATATAAATTATGCCCCTGGGGTCAAAATTGGACCTGCCCCAGGGGTGGTCAGTTTTCAATAGAAACATATAGTGAAACTTTGAAAATCTTCTCCTCTGAAACTGGAAAGTTCTCAGCTTTCATATTTGGCACATAGCATCATGTTCAGGTCCTCTACAAAAGTTATATAAATTATGCCCCTGGGGTCAAAATTGGCCCCGCCCCAGGGGTAGCCAGTTTTCAATAGAAATATATGGTAAAACTTTGAATATATTCTTCTCTGAAACTGAAAGGTTCTTAGCTTTCATATTTGGCACATAGCATCATGTTCAGGTCCTCTACAAAAGTTGCATACATTATGCCCCTGGGGTCAAAATTGACCCCGCCCCAGGGGTGGCCAGTTTTCAATAGAAACATATAGTGAAAACTTTGAAAATCTTCTCCTCTAAATCTACAGGGTTCTTAGCTTTCATAGTTGGCACATAGGATCATATTCAGGTCCTCTACAAAAGTTAAATTATGCCCCAGGGGTCAAAATTGGCCCCGCCCCAGGGGTAGCCATGTCTCAATAGAAACATATAGTGACAACTTTGAAAATCTTCTCCTCAGAAACTGGAAGGTTCTCAGCTTTCATAATTGACACATAACATCATGTTCAGGTCCTCTACAAGAGTTATATAAATTATGCCCCCGGGATCAAAATTGGCCCCGCCCCAGGGGTAGCCAGTTCGCAATAGAAACATATAGTATCAAATTTGAAAATATTTTCGAAGGTTCTCAGCTTTCATATTTGGCACATAGCATCATGTTCAGGTCCTGTACAAAAGTTGTATAAATTATGACCCTTTGATCAAAATTGGCCCGCCCCAGGGGTGGCTAGTTTTCTCTAGAAACATATAGTGAAAACTTTGAACATCTTCTCCTCTGATTGCCTGGTGAGCGATGTCAGGGCCATTCTGGCCCTCTTGTTTTTTAAAACGTTAAGAATTTACCCAGGATCTGTTTTTAACGTTGACAATCAACCCAGGGTCCTTTTAACGTTGAGAATGACTTAGGGTCCTTTTTAACTAAGTTTTGACCCTTGGCTCTTTTCTTAGCTATCATAATCGTCAAAGGTTCTGTTTCTAATGTTAAGAACTGACTCCTGTGTCATTTTTAACAGCATCAAAATTTCATATTACACCTGCATTACATTGTATCGTTTTTCTGCCAAAATGCATTTCGGTGTCAAACACTTTGGGGGCATTTGTCACCCGTGACGACTCTCTTATTCAAACGTGTGAGGGAAACTTACAAGTTAGATGTGTGTGGAAAGGAATGTAATTTTTAACTACACATAAGAGTATACATGAATAAATGTGTTTATTTATTTGAAATAGTTTTATACAAGATTGAACAATAATTTTTATTCATGGTGGAACAGCTTTTCATTCACAAATTTGGGGAAGATATTTTACATGCTTGCCAGAGTCTAGTGTTATAATATATATGTCTTATAAAAGTGTTTATGTTTTTGTGTACCAATGGAATGATGTTCTTTCTTATCAAATGAGTTTTATATGCTTTTCAATATTCTTGAATGAAACATTTGTAAGAATATTTTTATAATATTGTTTGTATATTTAAATTATTATATCATGAATTGAGGTACCGGTTGACAGGTTTTCAGTGTAAAACCACCTGTGTCAGCATGAGATGAAAAACAACTTTTTTTCTGAATTGAAGTTTGAAACACAGTTTAGTAGATATAGCAAATAAGCTAAGAAAAGAAATGGCCAGACTCATATTTGTAGAGAAAAATAAAGATTTAGAGCTGATATTTAGCTCGCCTGTTTCAAAGAAAAGTCGAGCTATTGTGATCACTGGGTTGTAGTTGTCGTCGTTGTCATCGGCGGTGTGCAAAAACTTTAATGTAGCTCATTACTTGAAAAGTATAAGAGATATAAACATGAAACTTCATAGGGTTAATTATGAGATCTCATTGAGGGAAATACCCCTACATAAGAACCATAACTCTTGATTTCAAAGTTTTGGAGTTTTGAATTTTGGCCCTTTATCGTTTTCAATTTTTATGCCCCCAACAGCGGGCATATAGTAATCACATTGTCCGTCCTTCCGTCTGTCCATCCGTTCTTCGTCCATCTGTCCTTTCATCGGTATGTCCTTCCCAAATTTTGTGTCCCTTCTATAACTTTTTTATCTGTGAATTATGTCTCCCCTTTAGGGGAGGGAGACATATTGATGTTGTGCTTTCTGTCCGTCCGTCCGTCTGTTAAAATTCTTCTGCAGCTAACTCCTCCTACACTATTTAAGGGATTTCCTTCAAACTTTTACATATGAACCAGCTATATGTGAGGATGGTCATGTGGTTTGGAATTTTGGCTGCAACAATTTTGACAGAAGTTATGGCCCTTTGTAGTTTTTCCTTATATAGAATATATAGCGAAAAATTCTTGTGCAGCTAACTCCTCCTACACTATTTAAGGGATTTACATCAAACTTTTACATATGAACCTGCTATATGTGAGGATGATTATGTGGTTAGGAATTTTGGCTGCAACAATTTTGACAGAAGTTATGGCCCTTTGTAGTTTTTCCTTATAGCGAAAAGATCTTGTGCAGCTAACTCCTCCAACACTATTTTCCTTATATAGAATATATAGCGAAAAAATCTTGTGCTCCAACAGTATTTTCCTTGTATAGAATACAATGTATATAGCGAAAAGATCTTGTCCACCTAATATGTGAGGATGGTCATGTGGTTTGGAATTTTGGCTGCAACAATTTTGACAGAAGTTATGGCCCTTTGTAGTTTTTCCTTATAAATATAGAATATATAGCGAAAAAATCTTGTGCAGCTAACTCCTCCTACACTATTTAAGGGACATGTGTTGTTTTTTTTCTCAAAAACAAACTCTAGTTGATTTCAAAATAACCTGGCACAAATGTTTACCACACAAAGACGATGTGTCGCGTTCACCTCCCTGGTCCATGGGTCAAAGGTCAAGGTCATCCTTCAAGGTCAAAGGTCAGGGCATAAGTGTTTCACAAACACACTCTTGTTTTTTAGCTAGACAAGTACCGAATCAGACAAGCGTTGGCACTGCACACGGCTCATGTTTGTCTTTCTAAGTACTCTACAAAATGAATCATTTTCTACTGAATTATTGGTCAGAGCCCCAAGTGAATCTACATTTAGAATGAATCTTTATATGTGACACAGTGTCACACTTCTTTCCTCATCATAACTACTTGACAGTGTCCAGGAAAGTATTTTTATGTATTCACGAGTTCTATAAAACAGCCATTTGATTTGTGATTTGTCCCAGCAAAGTTCACATTATCTATTGTGCAAATGGGGTTATATTACTAACTCGTCAACCATTTAACCTCGGATAGTTGGTAGGAAGGTGGTCATGATGATTGGATGACCCCTATTGAATTTAAGGTCAAGACCATTTTTATGGTCAAATGTCAGCATAATAGACTGGCTTATTAGTAAAATACCGTACCTGCTATAAAATCTGCTTTAGCTTATTATTGTTACTTGTACCCGAAAATAAAAAAGTCCACATACTGCATATAATAGCGCACACTGCGGATATGAAGTTAGTCACAACACGGTCAAATTCCTAGAGCATATTATTTTTCGATCTCAATCTTTTCCTTAGCTAATGGTTGGAATTAATTCTCTTCCAGGACACAAACGGCAGCCATATTGTCAGGGAGTACTTTTTCTCCAATATCAAATGTTTAAATAATTGTACACAAATTCCTGTGTTTTTCCTCTGTTGTTTGATTTTTTCCTCGCAGGTTTGGCCAAGAGAAATCAGATTGTAGCCGGGTAGAGATTGTGGTGAATCAGTTGATAGGCTTTACTGTGGCTTTGTAGCTTACCGGCCGCATGGCTCAGTGGTAGAGCGTCTCCCTGCAGTACAGAAGGTCGTGGGTTCGATCTCTGGCCAAGACAGACCAAAAGTCGTTAAAAGTTAGTACTAGTAGCTCCCTTGTCTACGCTTGACATAAAATGGTATAGTTCTAGGACTGGTCGGTCGGGTGTCAGGATAATGTGACTGGGTGGGGTGCCCTTGCCATGTGCCAGCGTCGGGCAAATTTCAGTGAGGCAGCACTATAACTTGTCTCATGCGGTAGCCGTCTGCAAATAACTGGAATACTGTTGGTCGGACGTTAAACCCAACTCACTCACTAGCTCAGTCAGTAAAGTGTTGGCATGGTAAGCCAGAGGCCGTGGGTTCGAGTCCCAGTTGAGTCACAACTTTTTCACCGTGTTACATTTGCAACATAAATAACCCATAAGGTGATTTATAAGAAGATAATATGTGACAAGAAACTCGTGGAGTGTTCTTTGAGGAAGAATTCAGGACAAATTCTTGTGTAGAGAGGGTGTGTGTAGCCGGGTAGAGATTGTGGTGAATCAGTTGATAGGCTTTACTGTGTGGCTTGGTAGCTCAGTCGGTAGAATGTTAGCATGGTAAGCCAGAGGCCCTGGGTTCGATTCCTAGTTGAGTCACAATTTTTTCTCCATGTTACAAGATCAGAGTTAAACCCTGTGCAGGGATTTCCATGCAGCTTGGGACCACCATTCCACGGTCTGCCTAAGCTGCTTTGGGTGCTCAGCTCTTGCACCGTGTTCTAAGTGCTAACTGCTCTCCTAAATTATAGGCGCAAACGAATCAAAGTGTTCTCCTTTCAGCAAAAATGTTGTGAAGCCCTTAAATGCTTCTGCTCCTTCATCTACTGAGGGGGATTCCATAGGGCCGTTATCAGTACTACGCAGAATCCCTTGGATCTTCCACCCAGGCTATTGAATGAACACAGATATCTAGATCCTGTTCTTCTCGCCTTTGGAGATTTTGGCTGACCCTCCTCTTACTAGTGATGAGCCCATGCACTACTTGGTTACGTCACAGATCCAGTCTGCCCCACACCAAGTTTCTACTATCACATCATGTGATCCTTGCTCGGTGACGTCACTGGTCTGGTCTAAAGCACTGGACGGAGCTAGATATAGCACACCAGGCATCACTTGCTAGATGATGTCACCGGTCATGTCCGGTTTGGTCTGCGCTATGCCAAAATCTACAGCACAGAAATCTGCTGCCAAGATTGACATGGGCTGACACTGGGTCACTGAGCTTTGCACTCAGTACCGGAAATTTCGACTAGTTCAAATATTGTACAAGGAATTTTAACCATACCATAACGATACTTTTGAAACAATACGATATTTTATTGATACCTGTACCAACGAGATTTCTTAATGAATCCATATAATTTTGTCAGAGTCGACTGGGAGTCTATCTTAAGAATTGTTTTTAATGCAAAGTGGTGTCCTTTATGCATTAATTGCATGTCTATGTCATTTTGAAGCATATTAAATGTAATTTTGAAGCATTTAAAGCCAAAATAACTTGAGAATTTACAGATTTTTTTTTTTACAAAGTATCAATAAGAGTATCGGTAATATCTGAAAATGTATATACCGGTACTATTTGAACTGGGTATCGGTACCGATACGATACTACTCCATCCCTACTCCAGTCCTAATATATCTCCTTGAAGATGGGCCCTAAAAAGGCCTTTCTCAGTGTAAAGATAAAGATCATTCTAGAAGACATTATTGGGCTGCCAAAGGCAACCCATACTTATACGCCTTTGAAAATGGTGTATGATTAATCGCGGTCCTGTGTTTCTATAACTCCCGATTGCTACGGCTTTTTTTTCTAAAATTCACGAAAATTATGTTGTTGTTTTTTAGCTCACCAGAGCACAAAGTGCTCAGGGTGAGCTTTTGTGATTGCCTGATGTCCGTCGTGCGTCGTAAGTCGTCAACAATTTGAACCTTTAAAAATCTTCTCCTCTGAATCTACAGGATTCTCAGCTTTGTCTTTGGCACATAGCATCATCTGTAGGTCCTCTACAAAAGTTATATAAATTATACCCCTGGGGTCAAAATTGGCCCTGCCCCAGGGGTTTTCAGTTTTTAATAGAAACATATAGTGAAAACTTTGAACATCATCTCCTCTAAAACTAGAAGGTCCTCAGCTTTCATATTTGGCACATAGCTTCAACTTCAGGGCTTCTTAGTTCTACGAAAGTTATATAAATTATGCCCCTAGGGTCAAAATTGGTCCAACCCCAGGGATTGCCAGTTTTTTTTAGCTGACTGCTTAAACAGCCCATGGGATCACTAGTTATGCATAGGAAAAACTTTAAAAATATTCTTGTCAGAAACTACATGTCCCAGAGCTTAGATATTTTGTCTATAGATTTACTTAGCATAACTTTATGGGTTTTATAAGTATCATGGTTCTTGGGTTAAAATTGGCCCTGCCCTTTGTGTACAGTCTTCTTCACGTCAGAAACGACAGTCTAAAGGTTTCTCCTTAATATATCAGCCTGCAGAGCTCAGACCAGTCAGTGTGAGTTCTTATATAATCACCCTTAGCCTGATCAGTAGAGTAGAAATTGTGTTTAGACAAATAACACACACTCATTTAAAATTGAGAAAACTGTGGATAGTTCTCATTATGCAGAACACTCTTAAAGCTTTTTTTCATACCTATGCCCTGCATTAAGCTACCAGATATCAATATAGAGCATATCTGTTGTGAATTTCAGCTTAACTCTTTGCATGCTGGGTAATTTTGTCATCTGCTAAATGGTTGTCTGCAGCAAATTCATAAGTTATCCTAACTACACACTTTCTAAGTTTTTCAGAAGTTCATTCTCATTGACAAACAGTTTGGATATCAGATCAGGCCCCACATTATATTGGCCCTGATCTGGATCCAAACTGTTTGCATAGGTCATTAGTGGTGGAAGAATCCCACTACACACGTTCTTTCTAAGTTTCTCAGAAGTTCAGTCTCATTTACAAACAATTTGGATATCAGATCAGGCCCCACATTATGTGGGGCCTGATCTGGATCCAAACTGTTTGCATAGGTCATTAGTGGTGGGAGAATCCGCCTCTAGCATCCAAAGAATTAATACAAGTTCCAGTGGTCTATGCTCTATCCATTCTTTCACTACATTCTTTCAGCATCATGTTCAGGTCCTCTACAAAAGTTATATAAATTGTGTCCCTGGGGTCAAAATTGGCACCGCCCTTGGGGTGTTAAGTTTTCAATAGAAACATATAGTGAAAACTTTGAAAATCTTCTCCTCTGATTGTCTGGTGAGCAATGTCAGGGCCATTCTGGCCCTCTTGTTTTTAAAAAGTATGATGTACCCATTTATTATTGTTTAAACTCCACATGATGCTTTTGCATTTGATTTCATATGCACATGTTTATGAACATGTTCTTCGAAAGCAGTTTTTCAAATGCTAGTGATATAGCTATAATTGAAACACATTTTTTAGTATAAAGCACCGTGGCATAGGGGTAGCGCGTTAGTCTATAAACCAAGGGTATACGGGTTCAATCCTGGGTAGATACGAAAATATTTTTTATGCCCCCGTTGACGATAGTCAGGGGGCATTATGTTTTGTACATGTCCGTCTGTCTGTCTGTCTGTCCGTCTGTCACGCTTTTAGGTGCAGTTGGTTGTCACAGTTTTTCAAGTGTTATAAGTCAGTAATTTCTACACACGAAACTTCACATACACATCAATTACCATCTGTGCTATCATTTGGAACCCCACCCATGCTGCCCGCAAGCCCAAGGTCGAGGTCAAATGACTTGGAAATTTTACATGCAGTTGGTTGTCACATTCATGTGCAGTTTTTTGTCACAGTTTTTTCATTGTCTTAAATCTCCCTAACCACAGTAGCTATTGCCATGGAATTGCATATACATATTAAACACCATCCATACTTTCATTGCACACCCAGACCTTGCTGCACACAAGCCCAAGGTCAAGGTCAAATGACTTGGAAATTTTATGTGCAGTTGGCTGTCACAGTTTTTTCATCGTCTTATATCTCCCTAACTACTGTAGCTATTAGCATTGAATTGCATATACACATTAAATACTATCTATACCTTCATTGCACACCCAACCCATGCTGCCCATAAGCCCAATGTCAAGGTCAAATGACTTAGGAATTACTTGGAAATTTTACGTGCAGTTGGTTGTCATATTTACGTGCAGTTGGTTGTCACACTTTTTTCATCATCTTATTCTATACTTTCATTGCACACCAAACCCATGCTGCCCGAAAGCCCAATGTCAAGGTCAAATGACTTGGAAATTTTACATGCAGTTGGTTGTCACAGTTTTTTCATCGTCTTATATCTCACTAACCGCTATAGCTATTGGTATGGAATAGCATATACACATTCAACACCATCCATATTTTCATTACTCACCCGGCCCATGCTGCCTACAAGACCAAGGTCAAGGTCAAATGACTAAGAAGTTTGAAGTGCAGTTGGTTGTCACAGTTTTTTCATCGTCTTATATCTCACTAACCACTATAGCTATTGGCAAAGAATTGCATCTACACATTCAACACCATCCATACTTTCATTACGCATCCGGCCCATGCTGCCCGCAAACCCAAGGTCAAGGTCAAATGACTTAGGAAGCACCTACACGGGGGCATCACTGTGTCTTACAGACATGATTTTCTAGTTTCTTTTTGTATGTCAATTGTTTCTTTTTATTTCTTATTTTGACATTAACATGCTTTTGTTTTAAATCCATTTTATATTAACACCCTGACATTAAATATCCACACATCATCCTGTATGTAGAACCTACTCCACATTTACACAAATGACACCTTAACTCTGATTTGCTGATGAAATGACGTCAACAAGTTAACAAGTGATTAACTGATTAACTGTCAGTTGAATTTGGTAACTAGTTGAATACAAACTTTTTATTTCAAAGTTACTTTGCATAATAAAAATGCAAACACAACAAAACCTCTCAAACACGACAGGTTAATAAGTGTTATACATGTATGTTCTATCTCTGATTGCCATTCATTTAAAAGTTCCCCATTGTTTTTTTCTGCAAGTACACTATATAACTTGCTTCTCATTTTATTTATTGCCATTTAAGGTCTTGGTTTACACTGCTGATCTTGCCACCTGATACATGTCAGGCAGGCATTTTACGCTTGCGTAAAACCTGCTTGTTATTCCTCTAGTTTGTCTTCCTCTAGTTTGCTTGGGTCCTGTCCTCTTTGACCCAGGCTACCCTGTTCTACTGCCTGGCAGTTCTGGGGCCCGGAGACTTTTGCTTAGTGTGGTCAGTTTAAGTGGCCCCTATCCCTTTCCTTGGTGTTTTCATGCGGCACCCGGGCTCTCTCAGCCCTACAGACCCCTAATCTGTGTCAGCTCTGGTTCCAACATCGGCTCTTGTTCAGGACCAGGTACATTCTGGATCCACAGTTGCTGTTCCCTAGCTCTAGTGTTTGCATTTATGACCGGTTGCTTTCAGGAACCATGATCTCCCAGCCATCTTGGAATTCTCCGTTGGTTCCGAGTTTATCCTCCATGGATCAGATACGTTCAGGTGTTTCAATCTCACAGACCTCTTCTTATCCTGTGGCTTCTGAGACTGAGTCATCTGTGGCCATTCATGAACAGGATGAAGATATTCAGTCAGTATTTACACCTAGAGATGATCCCCTTATGCGCAAATCTGCTTCTCCCTCCCCGGACTGTAGACCTATTAGGTCTCTTAATCCGGAACCCACCTTTGAACCTAAAAATTCTGACATTTCCCTTAGGGGGAGAGGTAATGAAGAAGATCTGAATCCATGGGCTTGTAAAGAATGTTTTACCCTTCACGACTGAGGCTATGCCAAGGCCTAACATCAACTGCACACACTTGCTCAATTGAAAACAGTCATTAATTTTGATAACATGGTTCATACAGTCTTGAAAAGGCCTTAAATTTGAACGAGTGTCTTGAATAGTCCCTAAATTTGAAGATGGGCCCTAAAAAGGCCATATATTTGTTCACACTGACCCTGAAACTTAGATTTCCTGGCCATAATTATGTCTCCCCCATTTATGAGGAGATATATTGTTTTTGCCAGAGTTGTCTGTCTGTCCGTCCGTCCGTCTGTCTGTCACACTTTGGGTTTTTTGGCTGTCATTTCTTAACTAATCATTATAGAGCTTTCAAATTTCACACATGGAACAAGCATGATGAGAGGAAGTGTCATGCACAAGGGCCACAACTCTAGCATCAGTATTTTTGAGTTATTCCCCTTTTTCATATTAATAAGTTTTGTGTCGGCTGCGAGCAGGTGACACATGTGTTCCTCCGAACACTCTTGTTGTCATATCTGTCTGTCTATCTGTCTGTGGCACAACCTGGCACAAATCTTGTGACACAAACTACTTCTACAATTCTTTACCAATTTACATCAAATTTTGCATAAGCATAAATTATGAAGTGTAGATGTGCATGACACAATGTTCAGCCCTGGGCAATGCAGTTTTAAAGTTAAAATTATACCCCCCCCCCGAAGTTTGAAAGGAGGTATATATAGGAGTCAGTGTGTCTGTTGGTCTGTCTGTCTGTCAAAGGCACAACTAGGTTAAGTCCACTTATTTACGTAACCCTTTGAGATAAAACTTTAAAACTTTTCACTCTTGCTTACCATGACAAGCTTCATCTGTAGGCAAAAGTACATAACTCTGTCAAGCATTTGACAGAATTATGGTCCTTTTTATCTTAAATGTATGTCGATCTGTCCGTGGCACAACCTTATTTAGGTTAAGTTTTTGTTAAAGTCCACTTGTTTCCTGTACGAAAAATCCAGACGGATTCCTGGCAGAATCCAGGCGAATTGGGGCGGAATTGCTTAATTCCGCCTAGACGCGAGGCAGACACGGACTTTTATACAAAATTCCGTGTGAAGATATATCTGATCCAGGCGGAATCCAAGATTTACAGAGACGGACAATTTAAAGGAACCTGGATTTAAAGGAAAAGGCGGAAAGTTTAGACTTAGAATTTCTTTAGAGGTGGAAAATTCATACTTACAAAAAAAATTCAGAGGCAGAATGTTCAGACTTACAGTTTCTTTAGAGTTGGAGTATTCATACTTTTGATCCCTTATCAAAACAGATTGTATGGGTAAATAGTATAGACCCAGATCCTACAGGAAATGTCTCTTCTGGGTCTACACTGCTTGTGTAAGGTGTAAAATGGTGTTAAAATATTTTAATTTAGGTTATACATTTGAACTGCACTTCATACTTCATAATTGGCATGTGCATAGATCTGCTGATGCTTAATATGAACCTAAAAAATTCAGAAATGTCAGGTCATTAGTTAAGGTCACCTAAGCCAAAAGTCAAATTTAAATTTGGATATAACATTTAAACTGCAAGTAATCACTCCCTATCGACTGTGTTACAATGAGGGTAGCGTCTGCGAGAAGACATGTTATGGTTTAGTAAAGAGAATGTTAAGGCGTCTGCCCACTGTGTTAAGGCGCCTGCCCATATTTTCAGCAGCGCAGGCAAGATGGAGCAATAAAAACACATTATCAGGTAATAAGATTTGTTTCAAGTTTTAAATACGTGTTAGTCTTATTACTGGCATTTGATTTATCGGAGGAGTTTTTCGTTTGATTTTCTTCTGATTTCATCGTTTTTATAGAGGATAATGTGAATCGTTAGGACTATTGCAAAATAAATGGCATAGTCTTTTGAATATCAGTCTCAAACACCAATGTTATGTACAAGCATAATCCAAAACTAATTATAGACCAATTTCAAAACAAATTTCTCTCTTTTGACTGATTATAAGGCAAATCGAATGCATTTTTCAAAACTGCATTGTTAAGGCGTGTGCCAGAGGGTGTTGCGTACGGTTCATGCTCTACATCCAAACTTACAGTTACAGTTTCTAATCGAAAACATTAAGTGTTTTTGAGAGTATGGAATCGATGTTTAGGCCTGATAGAAGACTCAAACTACACTACTTTATGTCGTAGATATTGAGTGAGGTTAAAAAATAAACTGAAAGTTGTATTAAATGCAATTATGGAACACATATCCCATTCTTAATACCAACACTTGATATGGCAGATTTTAACAGCTATTGTAGAAATTAAATCTGACTAAACCTTTGATGAACTCAGTGTATAGACAAATCAGAGTGGTCCTAGAGGCGCCCTCTGATCAGGGTCTGCAATGTTTGTCATTCAAAATCCACTATGCAGACCCAGAATGATGTGAAGGTTCTATTAGGAGTTCTCTGACCAAGGTCCGTATTGTTTGTCATTCAGAATCCCCTAGCACTGCGGATCCAGATCAGAAGGCTCCTCTAGGGGCTCTCTGAACAGGGTCTGTGCTGTTTGTTCTTCAAAATCCCCTAGCAGTGCAGAAGCAGATGAGAAGGTTCCTCTAAGAGCTCTCTGACCAGGATCTGCATTGTTTGTCATTTAAAATCTCCTAGCAAACCTTTCAAACTGAATAGGAGAGTTATGGCTTTTACTTTGTGAAAAAATTAACTTTTTCGTCCATCTGATCAGTAACTTTTAGTCGGATAAGTGAGTGTCACCCCCCTCCCCCCTTTACCCCCCCCCCCCCCCCCCAGTTCTGGTACAATAAAACCCCTCTAAACAAACTAGACGTTAAATTTAGCATTAATATTGGTCTTGGAAACAGGTGGGACCTTAATGCAGGGTGAAAAGTCTGCAGTAAGCTCCTCTAGGAGCTTTCTGTATGATTTTCTTCCTGCATTAAGCAACCACTTGCATAAAAGCATCTAAATTCTTCTCTACTAGAAGTCCGATTTAGAGAGGTTTTACTGTAATGCATGGACAGTGACTCTTGTATCTTATAATATTATAAAGATCATGGTTTTCATTAATTAGGGCCCTGCATTGAAAATGCAGGAGCCCTATAGGAATCACATTTTCTGTCTGTCCGTCTGTCAACACTTGATGTGATGCGATACATGTACAGTGCTCCCTCTCTACAACGACACCCTTTGGGATACGAAGATTGTATGTGTTGTTCAGAGGGAGTTGTTATAGGGAGGGAAAATCAAACATAATTAGCTTATTTGCAGATCCCCAGATAAGGTATATTTCTAGAGCTAAAACCGTTATGCCTCATCAAACCCTATGTTGTGACCACTCTTTAGAATCGTCACTTTGTGACGATTCTAAAGAGTGGTCACAACATAGGGTTTGATGGAGGCATAAAGAAAATACGATGGAAAAAGTTGTTTCTGGAGCCGTGTTGTTTCGGAAACAGTGACATGCGTTGTTGTAAGGAGGGAATCGTTATTGAGAGGGCCGTTGTAGGGAGGGAGCACTGTATTGGTTTCATATTAAGGACATATGCTTAGTGTCATCAGAGAAAGACAACAATAGTTTTTGGGTTGAATCAGATCACTACGTCTAGAGTTATTTGCCCTTGTTTAAAGGACCCTCTCTGACTGAGTCAGTTTTCTAATTCCACATTTGTTTATAATCTCTTACCTTAATCCTTCTTTTTACACTTTTGCAAACAAAATAGACCCATATTAGACAGTAACAGTTCAAGTATTGTAGGCAAAACTGAAACTTTATGTATTGATAGAGGGTGAAAAAGAGGATATGCAGTCAACAAGGGTTGTAACTCTAAATTCATATTTGAGGGAGTTATTCCCCTTAGTTACTTTTCAGAAACATTTTTTTTGTCTGGAGCAGAACTTCTTAAGTATTGTGGGCACAACTGTGAAATTTTATATATGGATTGAGGGTGATGCGAGCACAGGGGTCTATACTGCTTCATGGGGATCTATATATACTATAAAATTATAGTATATATAGACTGTCATGAAGCGGTATAGACCCCTGTGGATGAGAGGATGTGAGGAGTATAACTTCTAACAAGTTGTTGGTAGAATTGTAAAACTTTAAACATTGAAAGAGGTTGAGAAGAGAAATTTAAGGCAGTCATGGGAGTCATTGCAAGAATTACAGAGTTAATGCCCCTGGCTGGACTTAAAAAACCCGTGAAGCAAACAACTTCTACATTTCTTCACCAATGAAGCTCACATTTTGCTATGCATTTAAAATGAAGTGTAGATGTTGATCACATTATCATTCCAAAAATTAGTCTTAGAATTATTACCCCTGATTGAAACCTCAAAACCTTGTGACTCAAAGTACTACTACATTTCTTCACCAATGAATCTCAAATTTTGCATATGCACTTACAATGATGTGTAGATGTGTGTGACATCATTTTCATGTGAGTCATTCCCTGATTGGATTTTAAAAATCTTCTTTTCACACGTGTGGATAGAAGGATTATTGAGCTATTGCCTCTTGTATTGAAGTCATTGGATCTTGTGATAAGGGGGTAGGTGGGGTTATTAATCACCTTTAGTGATAGCTTTAGTTATTATTTGTTAAAGAAATACGTTTCCAGACCTGTTTACAATTACGTTTTGGGCGTAATTATTACGCTTTTCACCTCCAATTTACGCTATTATGCCCGGTTTCCTTATTTTCTATTTTTATGATAAGAATTTAATATATAAAAAAGATGAAGTCTGGCATGAATATGTACCCAATATGTTTTAAAGTTTTACGATTTAAGTAGCTACTTTGAATAACCTACTGTGCTTAATTATAGCTTTAAGTATAGGTTTTCAATGTTGTCATTGTAGAAATTATGCGTAAAATGTTATGCATTGCAATAGTGATGTCATCTTAATTGGCCTAATATGATTGTTATGTAGTTGGTGAAACCTTGATTTTTATTTACTTCATGAAAATAGCTGGAATTCACCTCCCCATTTGTTTTCAGTCCATTTATGTAAACGATTCGACTAATAAAAAGTTTGTTTAGAAAAGATTGAACAATTGAACAAGAAAGATTCTATCTTATTCATAACAAATGACTTCAAGCACAAGCAGAATGTCTATTGGATAAGTGTGAATTCTTCTGTCTCCTGGTTATTTTCCTTCTCATACAAACCTTGTCTCAGGACTTTCTTGTCTTTTGACCTAGGGCTTTGATATTTGTCAGGCCTGAATTTATTTTTATGCCCCTCTGAGTCTCTCTGATCAAGGGGAGTGGGAGTATGTTGTTTTTGACCTCTCTGTTTGTCTGTTGGTTTGTGGACAACTTTAATGTTGGTGATAATTTTGTAGCCACTGCACATCAAACTTGGCATACATGTGCAACTTTTAGAGGTGAACATTTTTATGGGTTACTTATTAAGGTCAAGGTCATATCACTGTCAAAGGTCAATAAGGGGGCAAAGTGTTTCACAAACACATTCGTTCACCTAGGCCTTAGACATTTTACATGCATTTGAATATATTATGATGAGGCCCTGTGTCTCATACCATAACATTCATGTGACCTTGATCTTTAACTTAAATGTCAAATTTATGTGGTAAACAATTGTCTGTGCAAGAACTTTTTGTCTTTTGACCGATGGCTTAGATACATGACTTGTGGATCATTGGATGTATCATCATAAGTGAAAGTCTGTACCATGGGGTCCTTCATGTGACCTTGACCTTGATACCTTAAATAGGTAACCATTGTCTATGGCAGAACTTTCTTGTCTTTTGACCAATGGCTAAGATATTTGACTTGTGGATACATCATCAGGAAACAATGTTTTGGGCATCATGCAGACCTTCAGGTGACCTTGATATCAGACCTCAATGTCAATTGACATATATGAACCATACCTCTTTCCCTGTTCTATAGTTATTTCTAATTTCAATACCTACTGAAATTGAATATTCATGGACAGAATAGTTGCAGTATAACCCCTCTAAACCAGAATCTGTTTGCAAATGCGTTAAAACAAGTTTATATGAAGGAAAAATTAATAGGAAACTATTGTCAGGCTTGAACTTTTTAGCCGGATTTTTCCAGAAAAATCTCGGCTTAAATTTTGGCAAAAACCGGATCGTTGAACGGGCGCGGTTTCCACATTTTTTTGCTTGTTTGTTCTTTTACCCACATTTTATTGCTTGTTTGTTCTTTTACCTAGGCCTTAGACATTTGACTGTATTATGGTGAGGCCTTAGTGTCTCATTCCGTTATGGTCTTCATGTGATCTTGACCTCTAACTTCGTCAAATTTTGTTTCAATAGGAAATTACTGTCAGCTAGGCTCAATTTTTTACGGTCTTTAGACCCAAGCTTTAGATATATGTGCTATTATAACAATCTGATTAATTTTGATGAGATCATTATTTCTTACCTGAATATTCATTGAATAAAGCAGTGAATCCAAAGGGAAGGGAAGACATCTACTTTAGTGGACTAAAACAATTCTTACTTGTTTTGAATTGAATTAAGATGGAAAGCACAGGCATTTATAAAATTTAGTTGTGATTAAAATAAAGAAAAGTATAAACATATTTCTGCCATTAAATTTTGAAGTGTATAAATGTAATAATATTATAATTTATAGATTGTTTAATCTTGGCAAAATTGATTCTTTCAAGTGTAGGTTTTTGTGGATGCTTCGCATACAAGGCATTTGGGGAATGCCAAGTGTTACATACTATTGTGTCTATGTAACCTTGACCTTGACTACAGTTTTAGTAAAGATTTGTCTGGATGCTTTATCCTCAATCCCTTGAGTTAGGATAAATTTCCAAATTTCTTTTGTCGATGCATCTTGAGAAGATGGATTGTCATCTACTTTGATGTCTCTTTAACCTTAACACTGACCTTGATCTCAAGTTTCATAAAAATATTGTCTGGACATTTGTCTCCTTTATGATTAGGGTCTGCTCTGTTTGCATATGGAATCATAATAGACAGATCTAAGTTTCTACCAATTATAAACATTAATATGCACATATGTCACTATAAACATTCAGCTAATAAAGATTCATGACATCATTATTTCTTGCATGAATATTCAAAAGGGAAAAGGTAGAGGTTATAAACCTAGTGAAATTTTTAAAATTGCAGAAGTTTAACGGTTGCATGCTTTTTTTAATGCAATTTTGAAGACAGTCATTAACCTTTTACGTCTTTGCAAACACAGTTGATCCTGACCACATAGCTCTTGTAGGAGCCATCTACTCTGTTTGCAGATATGAAAGAATAGAGATCTGCTTCTGAGGTTTCTGCCATGATTACATCCCCCCCCCCCGTTAATTATAAACACCATTATTATTATACAGTCATTCATTGATGTTACAGTAACATGAATATTCATAAGGAAAAGGGTTAAAATAAACCAAGACTGCTACAAATCTGTAAATGATTCAGTCCCTTTACCTGATAGAGACCCTTTGTGACACATTTGCAAACAGAGTATACCCAGACCAGATGGCTCATGTAGGAGCCGTCTAGTCAGAGCATTTTCTGTTTGCATATGGAATAATATAATTCAGATTCTAGTTTCTGCCATGGTAAAAAATTAATTCCCTTGTTCATAATACCATTGTAAAAAATTGTCTAATCACTTTCTTATATGAATATTCATCAGGTAAGAATTTAATAATTAGATTTAAAGTCCTTGTCCTAGACCACACTAGAGCTACAAAGTCATGCATTAGTGGAGATATTGGTACCCTATAGACACCTTTCTGCTTCTGTGTACAGATGCACTAGTGCTAAGTTGCCAACTAGCATTACCGGATAGAGATGCTTTTTCTTACATTTGCAAACAGAGTGAACCCAGATCAGACAGATTCAATAGAGGTCATCTGATAGAGGTCTGCTGTTTGCAGTTACGGTATATAGATTTTATTTTACAGTTTCTGCTATGGCCACAGATTAATGTGTTCAAACAACATTTAAAGCCGTTATGCTAATTGATATTCATGATGCCATTATTTCTTATATGAATATTCATCAGGTAAAAGGTTAGCCATTATTCCAGAAATGTTTAGTCTTCCAAAATATTATATAGCTTCAATATTTGAAAGTACATCTATAAATGTATGTAAATTAAACTTCACTTACTACATATAGAATTGAATTCTGTTACTAGAATTTATCTGACAGTCAATTTATGTCTAACCATCTTCTTAGATGTGCATTCAGATAGATAAACTTACCAACCACTCATTTGCAATATTATCAGTTTGCTACTTTGCCAGTCTAATTAAAGTTGTCAAAATTTAGCCAATTTGACGAACTCGTGAGGAGGTGAATTGTTGTTCAAATGCTGAGGATAATCTGTACACATAAAAAATGTATGACTCATAAGATTATGAGACTTATTGCCATGTCTTCAATGGTCAATGTACATGTACTGCAGTTTGTAGTTTGTCATAACCTGTTATAAATTGTGTTGAAATAAAATGTGAGTACAATATGTAAGACCTTTGGATTTTTCATGTAGTTTAACCCTTTCAGCACTGAAACGACCCGCTAATGTCCTTTGCAAACAGTGTAAACCCAGCTGAGAGGGCTTCTTAACCCATTCCCTCATGGGCTATTTTTAGATCCACTCTCTTTGAATATATCTACCAAAAGGAGCATTTACTAGAGAATAGGAAATGTTTTGAATTATGTAGTATTGAAACCATTGTGATAAATAGAGCATTTGCTCCTATGGAGCAAATGCTCTATTTACCACAATGGTTTCCAAAAGTGACTTTTACACAGGCATAGAAAGGTGTATTTATGGAGGAAAGGGTTAAGGAACCCTCTCATTAGGGTCTGTTTGTCATTTACACTTTTCATTTAAATTTTCCTGAATATTTATGGTAACCTTGACCAGTTTGAATTTGGGGATTGGACCATTAAAACAAGAGGGCCAAGATGGCCCTTAATCGCTCACCTGATTACCATAGATTTAAGATTGTGTCTGGGTAGCCCATGGTTAGGGTCAATATTGACCTTAGGGGCAATATATGAACAATGTTGATAGTGGATCATGAGCAGTGAATCATGAGCAGTGGTTCTGCAGAACAAGAGTTTCAAAAATTTAGTCTATTGATTTGATCAAAACAATGATTCTGACCAATGAAGATTGGGCTAAAATGTGCCCTCTAGAGTATTTTTTCAAAGATTTAACCTAGTGACCTACTTTTTATTCCCACCCAACCCATGATCACACCCAACCTTGATATCACCAAGACAAACACTCTGAGAAAGTTTGAGGAAGACTGGGCTAAAAATGTGGCCACTGGAGTGTAAACTAGATTTCTCTAAGATATGACCCAGTGACCTACTTTTTGACCTCACATAACCCACTTTCAAACTTGTCCAATATTTTATAAGGACAATCATTCTGACCAATTTTCATGAAGATTTGGCTATAAATGTAACCTCTAGAGTGTTCACAAGGTTTTCCTACTATTTGACCTAGTGACCTAGTTTTTAACCCCACATAACCCACTTTCAAACTCGTCCAAGATTTTATCAAGACAATCATTATGACTAAGTTTCATGAAGATTGGACAAAAAATGTGACCACTAGAGTGTTCACAAGGTTTTTCTACTGTTTGACCTAGTGACCTAGTTTTTAACCCCACTTGACCCACTTTCAGTCTCGTCCAAGATTTTATCAAGACATTCATTCTGACCAAGTTTCATGAAGATTGGACTAAAATTGTGACCACTAGAGTGTTCACAAGGTTTTTCTACTGTTTGACCTAGTGACCTAGTTTTTAACTCCACTTGACCCACTTTCAAACTCATCCAAGATTTTATCAAGACATTCATTCTGACCAAGTTTCATGAAGATTGGACTAAAATTGTGACCACTAGAGTGTTCACAAGGTTTTTGTACTGTTTGACCTATTGACCTAGTTTTTTACCCCACATGACCCACTTTTCAAACTCCGACGAGATTTTATCAAGACAATCATTCTGACCAAGTTTCATGAAAATTGGGCTCAAAATGTGACCTGTAGAGGGTTCACAAGGTTTTCCTACTATTTGACCTCGTGACCTAGTTTTTAACCCAACTTGACCCACTTTCGAACTTGTCCGAGATTTTATCAAGACATTAATTCTGACCAAGATTCATGAAGATTGGACTACAATTGTGACCACTAGAGTGTTCACAAGCCAATTGTTGACGACGCACGACGGACGCCGGACGCCGGACATTCAAGTATCCCAAAAGCTCACCCTGAGCTTTGCTCAGGTGAGCTAAAAATCAGCATTGAAAAAGTAAAATAATATTGTAGCCTCAAGTTGACTTTATCCACTAGTGCAAACTATTCCCATTACTTACATTTGTATTAAACTTAAAATTAAGTCAGAAACAACCATTAGACCAAACTAATTCATTTAGTTTGTCATTAATGCTCCTCCATACAAATGAAAACATTGTGTACCAGGAAATTGTGGTATTTTAACGGATTATCGGCAGTTATTATGTATGTCATAGTTTTTTAGCTCACCAGAGCACAAAGTGCGCAGGGTGAGCTTTTGTGATCGCCTGATGTCCGTTGGCGAGAAACTAAAGGAACAGATCTATCAAATTCCATTAACAAACAGAGCAGACCCTGATCAGATGGCTCCTATAGGAGGCATCTGATCTAGGTCTACTCTGTTTTCAAATATGTGAAAACACGTTTATATGAGGGAAGGGTTAATTAATAATAGTGATTGGCATTATGATATTATTATAACCTGCCCTGCAGTTCAGAAGAAGGGTAAATCATGTAAAGACTCCAGAATTCCAAATTAAAGATTTTCCAATAAATTATGAAATAATTTTTAACATGAAATTGTATTACTTAACTATTAACTATTAAGTTAAACTTATGAATACAAAATTATTATGTAATAATTTATAATCATATTCAAATGCAAAAAATCAGTTTGGAATGCTAGGGTACACAATACCTGTTCAGAGGAACAATTGATTATTTGAGAGGTCAGTTGATCGCCTTTAGTCAGAACTTTGTATGGCCTTGTTTAAATTATGCCCCTGGGGTTAAAATTGGCTCCGCCCCAGAGGTGGTCAGCTTTCGATAGAAACATATAGTGAAAACATTGAAAATCTTCTCTGAAACTGGAAGGTTCATAACTTTCATATTCAGCACATAGCTACATGTTCAGGTCCTCTACAAATGTTATATAAATTATGTCCCTGTGGTCAAAATTGGCCCCGTCCCAGGAGTAGTCAGCTTTCAATACACATATAGTGAAAATTTTGAAAATAATCTTCTCTGAAACTGGAAGGTTCTCAGCTTTCAATATTAGCACATAGCATCATGTTTAGGTCCTCTACAAGTTTTATATAAATTTTGCTCTTTGGGTCAAAATTGGCCCCGTCCCAGGGCCGACTAGTTTTCTATAGAAACATATAGTGAAAACTTTGAAAATCTTCTCCTCTGATAGTCTGGTGAGCGCTTCAGGGCCATTCTGGCCCTCTTGTTTGAGTGAGTGTGTGACCAAGGTTTGTTTTTTATACCCCCCTTTTGAAAAGACGACGCCTATTGTTTTTGAGGTCACTAGGTCAAAGGTCAAGGTCACCATGACCTAAAATGGTGAAATGGTTTCCGATCAATAACTGCTCAAGGGTTTGGCTTGGGATCTTCAAACTTGCTGTGGTGGTTGGTCATGACCACTGGATGACCCCTATTGTTTTTGAGGTCACTAGGTAGGTCACCATGACCTTAACTGGTTAAATGGTTTCCGATCAATAACTGCTCAAGGGTTTAGCTTAGAATCTTCAAACTTGCTGTGGTAGTTGGTCATGACCACTGGGTGACCCCTAGCTATTGTTTTTGAGGTCACTAGGTCAAATGTCAAGGTCACCATGACCTTAACTGGTAAAATGATTTCTGATCAATAACTGCTCAAGGGTTTGGCTTAGGATCTTCAAATTTGCTTAGGTGGTTGGTCATGACAACTAGATGAGCCCTGTTGTTTTTGAGGTCACAAGGTCAAGGTCACCATGACCTTAACTGGTGAAATGGTTTGCGATCAATAACTGCTCAAGGGTTTGGCTTAGGATCTTCAAATTTGCTGTGGTGGTTGGTCATGACCACTAGATGACCCCTATTGTTTTTGAGGTCACTAGGTCAAAGGTCAAGGTCACCATGACCTTATTTGGTTAAATGGTTTCCGATCAATAACTGCTCAAGGGTTTGGTTCGGGATCTTCAAACTTGCTGTGGTAGTTGGTCGTGACCACTAGATGACCCCTATAGTTGTTGAGGTCACTAGGTCAAATGTCAAGGTCACCATGACCTTAACTTGTGAAATGTTTTCAGATGAATAAATGATCAGTGGTTTGGCTTAGGATCTTCAAAGTTGCTGTGGTGATTAGTCATGACTGCTAGATGACCTCTATAGTTGAGGTCACTAGATCAAAGGTCAGGGGGTCTGGGGGGTATACATGTTTTACGAACATCTCTTGTTTTCATACCTGCTACAGGAGCCATATGAGTGTGAGTTGGGTTTTACGGCACTGCGACACTGAATAGGTCATATAGCGCCGATGAATGATGAGATGACATGATGATGAGGGATGACATCAGGAAGATGATTTCGGCTAATCCCATGCGCTGCAAAGCAGTGCATGGGATCAAAACCACCGACCTGCCTTCCGTTTAGTTCTTGGCAGAGGGGATAATCTCCGTCAAATAAACAAAAACATCCCCTGTGACAATTAAGCCCCAGCACCACGGCAAGGTAGGAAGGTCTCTGGGGGGAGCCATATGATCTCGGTCTACTCTGAAAAGGCAGTCATATATAAGGGAAAGGGTCAAGAAAGGTTTACAACACCATAAAGAAGAACTTTCATGTACAATACAAGGTTCCTCCTCTTTATATAGCAATAACCTAATGAGTAAATACCAGGGACTATAAGAAAAGATGGTGACTTAACCCTTTCCCATATATTAACAGATTTTCATGCATTTGCAAACAGGATAGACCCAGATCAGAGTGCTCCTACAAGGTCTGGTCTGTTTGCTAATGGAATTTGATAAATCTTTTCTTTAGTTCCTAAAATAGCTACAATTACTTACACTTTCCATATTTCATTAAACTATTTTGTCAATGAATATTCAGTAGGTATTGAAACTTGCTCTAACTATATAACAGGACAGGGTTAATGCAGAAATGAAAGCAGTGCAGAAAGCTCACAAGAGAGCTCTGGGTCCATGCTTATAAAGCTATTAGTTGAGTCTGAGTTTCGTTCTCAAGCTTTTGATTGGTCAGATTTGAGTTCTCAAGCTTTTGATTGGTCAAAATTGACCAATCAAAAACTTGAGAACGAACTCAGACTCAACCAAACGTTTTATAAGCATGGACCCAGATTTGTACATCTTGAATTGCTCATGGCTCATTGCACCCATGTTACCTATTACAGTAAAAATGCGATACTACGAAATTTTAGTAAAGAGGAATTTCTATCTTTGTAGGCAGATAGCTGCTTAATGCATGGAGAAAGTCATGCAGAAAGCTCCTCTAGGAGCTTTCTGCATAACTTTCACTCTGCATTAAGCTGCCACCAGTGTTAAACAGCAATAATGGTACATATTCGAGTCTTCGTAGTATCGAGTTTTTACTGTGCTTGAAAATTCAGGCAAGACTCAAAAAAGTATGAATATTAACCATTTGCCCTTTATTCAATGATTATGCCTTTGCAAACAGAGTAGAGTATCTATATCATATTTATAAGCAAATACAACCTAACAAGACAGCTGCTGCGGGAACTGTCTGATCAGTAAAATATTTGTAAAAGCAACATTTGCAAATAGTGGTTTTACAAATTACCAGATTAAAGAGTTGAGCATATTCAAATGGACATTATTCCTTCAAATGTTTGAAACAAGTACTGGCATTTGCAAATAATGTAGACCCCCATCAGGGGCTCCTAAAGGATAAAATTAAATACAGTTGAACCTAGATATCTCAAACTCTAATATAACTTTGGTCCTTCAAAAAATTACAGTACAGAATTGTTCTAAAATATATTGCAACACATATTAAGAAGCATATGTGACAGCGTAATGCACATCAAAAGTAATGCTGAAAGCTCCTACAGGAGCTTTCAACATTACTTTTGACCTGCATTAGAGAAATTGTCCAGATTAGAATTGCAGACGAATCAAACTTCTCTTACCTCGAAGTACTTTGTATGGCCCCTTGCTGTTTGAGATATTGAGGTCCACTTTATACACTTTCATACAGATATAAACTCTAAACACTGATGATACGTTGAATATTTAGTTTAATAACACCTTTGTAATAGCATATACCCAGATCCTGGCCCCAGTTATACAGTTGGTAGACAAAGGTTTCCATAAATGCAGAAAATCAACTAACTGGAACAGGAATAAAATTTGCAAAACTAGACATGGTGCTCATCAATCCTATGAAGTTTCATGAAAATCCAACTGAAGGTTTTGGAGAAAAGGCATGGACAAACTTTCCATGTCAAAAAATTCAGTCCCATTTATAACTCTGCAGAAAATCACAAAACAAAAATCATTTTAGAATTTGTAATAAGCTTTAGTATTTATATGAGGTAAAGGGTTAAGAAACATACCAGCAAAATATTGAAATCAAGTTGGTGGTTTCAGAGAATAATTTTTCATCATAGCCATTCAAGGAAATTTAATCCTGCCATCCTGCCCTGCTGGCTTATGAATGTTAATGTATCACAATGGTTTTAACCCTTTCCCTCATATAAATGTGTTTTCACGCATTTGCAAACAGAGTAGACCCAGATCAGACGGCTCCTAGAGGAGCCGTCTGATCAGGGTCTGCTCTGTTTGCTTATAGAAATGGATACATCTGTTTCTTTGCTTTCTAAAACATCTACAATGTTCCACCTTCCATATTTCTGTATAACTATTTTGTTAATGAATATTCAGTAGGTATTTAAATTTGGCCTAAATATAGAACAGGAAAAGGGTTAATAATGCTGATAGATGGTCAACCTAAACAAAATTCCTGCAAATCATACTGAAGTCTACCTAGTGGTTTCACAAGTAGGTTCTTCCTATAGGAGCTTTCTAATCGGGGTCTGTTCTGTTTGCTTATGGAATTCTATAGATCAGCTTCTACACGTTCTGCTATGGCCACAAATTCCTGTGTCCATAATTATGTGTCCATATGCTATTTTAACAAATTAATCTAATCAATAATCATGGAGGAAAGGGTTAGGGAATTTATATGATTTGGACAATTTTGATAAAAAGTCCCCTAAGAATAATTCCAGCAAATATATATTGAAGTCTGATTAAACCCCCAGCCAGATTTCAATATAGCCATGAAGTGATGTTCCACCATTACTGTTCAAAAGTTGGTGACTTATCTGCAAAAACTGGATTCTTTACTCGGCTAGAACTATCACTAAATGCGATTAATAATCCCAGAAAAGCACTTGTCATTGTAATATTTGTCAGTAGAAAAAGGGAAATACCACCTAAACAATCAATCAGCTGGATATACATGTTTTCATTTTCACTGTAGTAAAAATCATCTGAACAGAAACTCTTTTGGCCATGGCAGAAACTGTAGAATCAGATCTATATATCATTCAATATGCAAACAGAGCAGACCCTGAACAGATGGATACTACAGTCACCTCTGTTTGCAAAGGTTTTAAAATATGTATACAGTGAGACCCCTCTTGACAGGAATTCTAGTTGAGAAGATGCTAGATACTTTTAGCCATGCAGAAAGTTCCAAGAGGAGCCTTCTGCACGACTTTATCCCTGCGTTAAGTTGCACCCTGTCTCCAAGGATCAAACAATAGATTCTGCATACCTTAGGACCTGCTTAACCCATTACCTCATAGGCTATTTTTAGATACAACCTCTTTCTATAAATCTACCGAAAAGGAGCATTAACTAGAGAAAATGATTTTTTTTTTAGAATTTTGTAATATGAAATCATTGTGATAAATAGAGCATTTGCTCCTATAGATAGGAGCAAATGCTCTATTTATCATAACGGTTTCACAAAGTGATTTTTATAGAGGCGTTAAAAGTCGTCAATATGAGGGAATGGGTTAGAATTAATGCCATCATGAATACAATGTATCAATAAGCTGAATTTTTATAATGCCATTATTACCAAGGGAATATTTTAACATGGCATGAACTGTAGAATTTCATAAGCAAACAGAGCAGACCTTGATCAGATCATCTGATCCGGGTCTACTCTGTTTGCAAATGCGTGAAAATATGTTTTTTTTCAGGAAAAGGGTTCAAGTAACCACATGTATTAAGACCCGGTACAGTAAAACCCCTCTAAACCGTATGTTATATTTAGTATAAATATCGGTCTTGAAGACAGATGGCAGCTTAATGCAGGGAGAAAGTCATGCAGAAAGCTCCTCTAGGAGCTTTCTGCATGTCTTTCACCAAGCATTAAGCAGCCACCTGCCGAAAAATATCTAAATTCTTCTGTACTAGAATTCTGGTTTTAAGGGGTTTTACTGTATTACACTTGAGTGGCCACTTTAGGGTTGTTTATTGTAATTTAACCCTTTCCTTCATATAAATGCCTTTGCACGCATTTGGATGCAGAATAGACCCAGATCTGATGGCTCCTAAATCTGACCAGAGTCTGCTCTATTTGACCCGATATAGTTTTTGTCACAGCAAACAAATTCCTTGAAAAAGTTAACATTATAACATTCATCAAATAAATATTCAAGATGTCATGAATATTGAACAGGGAAAGGTTTAACTGATAGACGTGTTCATGCCGAAAGAGCTACATCGGCAGACGCTCTTCCATGCCTTCGCAGGAAGACGCATATTAGAAGGCTCCTGTAGGAGCTGTCTGATCAGAATCTGCTCCGTTATTTTACCATTCCTGCCACAGCCAATTTTTTCTGTATTTATATGCCATTTACAAATTTCATCTATCATTATTAATATTCATAATGGGGAAAATAAAATATTGAACTAACCAAAAAAAAAAAAAAAAAAAAAAAAAATTCATAATGTCATTATTTCTTATATGAATATTAAAAAGGTAAAGGATCAATAAAATCACACATGACAAATGTCCATTTAACCGTTTGAATGCAGCAAATAATTGTATTTGAATTTGCACACAGTGTAGACCCAGATGAGGATCTACACTGTCTGTTATTCAAAATCCTTGCACAAATTACACTCACTCATCCTGAATGGACTTAAATGTTAAACTATGATGGGCTATTCCACTTCAGAAAATTCAGTGTTAACTCTTGTCCAGCAAGACACTGTCATAATTCACAAAACACCGAAATTCATTCTGCAGTTGGTTAGTATGTCTTGGGATGAACTTGACTGGTCGCAAATCTAGAAGTTTCTTGGCAACATCTTCCATCACTGCCCCTGAAACATTCAAGATACATGTACAATCCAAAAGAGAATAACTGAACTCCTTATTTCAAGATTTTGCAAACTGCAATCCTGAATGATTGGTTGTTTTCCCATCAAGGAATCCTGATTGGCCTACAGAACTATCAACCCTTTACCCAATAGAGCCACACTTTTCACATTTACAGAGTATACTCAGATCAGACAACTTCAGGTTCCATGCTTATAAAACTTTTTAGTTGAGTCTGAGTTCGTTCTCAAGCTTTTGATTGGTCAGATTGCTTGAGAACTAACTCAGCCTTACTAAAAACCTTTATAAACATGGACCCAGTAGGAACTGTCTAATTAGGGTCTACTTTGTTTATTTGCTTCCTTGATTTCTGTAATGGTAAAAAAAATCCCTTCTTTACAAGCCATTATAATTGTATTGTACATGAACAACTAGAACTGTAAGCCACAGGCTAACGAATACCCCCCACCTGGCTGCTTGTCAGAACACCTATCATCAATCGTTGAACATAATTATGTACATACAGAAACATGAAGAGATTTATAAAACCCAATTTATGTAATAAAAACGACAAGATGTTCAGCAATAAAGAAAAATGTAATATTCAATCCAAGATCAATCAAAAACATAAATAAAGCAACTTTTACCAAATATTGTCAAGTCCAAAAAGGGAGATAAGTCTGTTGTTAAAATTCTAAGAAGTGTTATGGCTGCTGCCAGACAATGTCATCCAATAAGTTCAAGCAGCTTTGTTTATTTTTGTGAAGTGTCAACTCCAAAGTTCTAAACAAATAGGTACCTTTTCAGAAAAACCTTAAGTTCAAGGACCATAACTCTGGGAAAAATTATTAAACCAGACCGATATTCGAACTTAAGCAGCAACTCTTCTACATTTTGATTTATGTCAAATATAAAGTTAATATCTCCAAGCACTTCCAAAGAAACACTTGAAAATTTGATAAAAAAAAAAATAAGTTCAAGGGCCATAACTCTGGCAAAAATTATTCAACCAGACTGAGATTGGGAATTAAGCTGTATATCATCTATATTTAGCTTTATGCCAAAAATAAAGTTAAAATCTCCAACCACTTCCAAACAAGTCTGGAAAATTCAAAATTTGAAGAAAAAAATTGAAGTTCAAGGGCAATAACTCTGGAAATAATTGTTCAACCGGACTGAGATTGGATCATAAGCTGTAACTTATCTAGATTTAGCTTTGTACTAAATATAGAGTTGATATCTCCAGTCACTTCCATTAAAAGTCCAGAAAACCGAAAAACATTGGTAGGGGACTAAAAGGGGGAGATAACTCCTGAAGTAATGGTCCGATCATAATGAAAATATGCAGTGCACAGGTTTATATAGTCATATGGCTATACATGAAGTTTCAACAAAATTGAAGCAAAACTGTAGAAGAAGAAGGCCGGACAAAATTGTGTCCACGGACGGACAGACGGACACAGACGGACGGACAGACAGACAGACGGACAACCTGATTCCAGTATACCCCCCCCCCCCCAAACTTCGTTGTGGGGGGTATAATAATTATCAGGGTAGTGTAAATCATGTGAAGCAAGAGTAGAAAAGTAATTCTGAGATGGAATATATTAAAGGTATTCCTCAACCCTTTACCCGATAGAATTGTCACCTGGCATCTTTGAGGGGAACATACATAACTAGACTGTTGCAGGACAGCAAAGCTTGTCTATTGCAGACCTTGTCTACAAAGATGAAGTCCAAAATATGTTTCTATTTTAACTGAACTACATCAATGTTAAACCTACTGGCAAGTGGCAAACTCTATTCCAAATACCAGCTACCTATGGCAAGTACATGTATTTCATGTTGTATTAGTGCATCTTAACACTTACCCCAAAACTTTAACCTTGAGATTTCAGCCCAAAAAGCTAAGTCCAAAATGGGTGTAATTTTGACTAAAATTCAATTTTATTTTAAATTTTAACTACACTACATCAATGTTCAACACACAGGGAACCTCCATTCCAAATATCAGCTTTCTAGGGCAAATATTTCATGTTGTATTAGTGCATCTTAACACTTACCCCAAAACTTTAACCTTGAGATTTCAGCCCAAAAAGCTAAGTCCAAAACAGGTGAAATTTTGACTAAAATTCAATTTATTTTAAATTTTAACTACACTACATCAATTTTCAACACACAGGGAACCTGCATTCCAAATATCAGCTTTTTAGGGCAATTATTTCATGTAGTATTAGTGCATTTCAACACTTACCCCAAAACTTTAACCTTCCTATTTCAGCCCAAAAAGCTAAGTCCAAAACAGGTGAAATTTGGACTAAAATTGAGTTTCATTTTAAATTTTAACTACACTACATCAATGTTCAACACACCGGGAACCTCCATGTCAAGTATCAGCTTTCTAGGGCAAATATTTCATGTAGTATTAGTGCATTTCAACACTTACCCCAAAATTTTAACCTTGAGATTTCAGTCCAAAAAGGTAAGTCCAAAACAGGTGAAATTTTGACTAAAATTCAATTTTATTTTAAATTGTAACTACATTACATCAATTATCAACACGCAGGGAACCTCTATTCCAAATATCAGCTTTCTAGGGCAATTATTTCATGTAGTATTAGTGCATTTCAACACTTTCCCCAAAACTTTAACCTTCCTATTTCAGCCCAAAAAGCTAAGTCCAAAACAGGTGAAATTTGGACTAAAATTCAGTTTTATTTTAAATTTTAACTACACTACATCAATGTTCAACACACCGGGAACCTCCATTTGAAGTATCAGCTTCCTAGGGCAATTATTTCATGTAGCATTAGTGCATTTCAACACTTTCCCCAAAACTTTAACCTTCCTATTTCAGCCCAAAAAGCTAAGTCCAAAACAGGTGAAATTTAGACTAAAATTCAATTTTATTTTAAATTTTAACTACACTGCATCAATGTTCAACACACTGGGAACCTCCATTTCAAGTATCAGCTTCCTAAGGCAAATATTTCATGTAGTATTAGTGCATTTCAACACTTACCCCAAAACATTAACCAAAAGCCATTTGGCGCCCAACGTAAATAACCCATAAGGTGATTTATATGAAGATAATATGAGGATTATATGAAGATAATGTGTAATAATAAGAAACTCGTGGAGTGTTCTTTGAGTAAGAATTCGGGACGAATTCTTGTGTAGAGGGGGTGTGTGTAGTCGGGTAGTGAGATGCTAAGTTAATCAGCCTCATGTGACATCATGTCAGGATCAAAGTTGTTTGCATTGAAATCAATGGTCTGCCTGCAGCAAACTCAGTGTTAACACATTGCCTCATAGGCTATTAATTTTTAGATCCAACCTCTTTGATTTTGTAGTTTGAAACCATTGTGATAAATAGAACATTTCGAGGGCTTGGTGCAAAACTATTCTAACTCCTTCACTTTAGTGAAGGAGTTAGAATAGTTTTGCACCAAGCCCTCGATTTGCTTCTATAGGAGCAAATGCTTTATTTATCACAATGGTTTCAACAGGTGATTTAACAGAGGCGTAGATAGGCGTATTCATGGAGGAAAAGGTTAATTAACCCTTTATGTAATGAATATTCATGCAAGAAATAATTGCACCAATGAATATCACCTACAGGTTTCTTTTTGGCTCCCCACCCCACTTCATTCTCTTTCCAATACACAACAGTAATGTCTGTAATATCTGTAACTTTAAAGGTATTAGGGGGAGACAATTCAAAAACCCAAGGTGTTCAATAACTCATGTTGGTCAACATTCCTGTGAAGTTTGGTGACTCTAGCCCTAGTGGTTTCAGAAATACGCGCAATACATAGTTTGTCTAAATTTAAGTTATCAGGGGGAGACAATTCCAAAAAACCCAGGTGCACAACTCATGCTGGTCAACATTCCTGTGAGGTTTGGAGACCAGCCCTAGTGGTTGCAGAGATACGTGTGATGGAGGACAAAAGTTATGCAGAAAACTCCAACTGGAGCTTTCTGTATTACTTTTGTACTTCATTAAGCAACCACCTGTTCATTAACCCTTTACTTTAATACGCCTTTCTATGCCTTTGCAAACTGAGAAGTTCCAGATCAGACCGCTCCTATATAGACCGCTCCTATAGGAGCTGTCTGAACAGGGTCTACTCTGTTTGCTTTATGAAATAATATAGATATGATTCTTAAGTTTCTGCCATGGATGAAAATTCATGTGTTCATATGTCATTATAAAATATAATCTAATTAATATTCATGATGTCATTATTTCTTATATTAATATTCATTGAGTAAAGGGTTTTAAAGAGGTTCTGATGTATTTAGTAGTCGTCATTAATAAAACTCATCAATACCTGAAATTCATGCATACAATGGAAGCTGTTACATAATTTTTTGTTGCAATCATTTTTTAGCATCAAAATGTTTCTCTCCTAATGAAGGGGTGGACATAATTAATATAACGGTCTATTACCTGTATATTATCTTAAATATTCTTTAACTCTTTGTACGCTAGCAGCGAAACTGTGATTACCCATGCAAACAGTTTGGATCCAGATGAGACGCCACATGATGCAGTGTCTCATCAGGATCCAAACTGTTTGTCATCTTGACCATATTTTTGCATTATTTTTTAGAGAAAGTTGATTTTAAGAATTGAAGCAGACGAAAAATTACTTTAGAGTTAAATTAAATTTTGAAGTTTGATAAGGGTCTACACTATTTACAACTTAGCTGTTTAATTTAATCCTTGTCAGAGAGAAACCTTCTGATACTTTTACAAACAGAGAGGACCCAGATCAGACGACTCCATTAGGAGCCATCTGATCAGGGTCTGCTCTGTTTGCTTATGGAAAAATATGACTTGATTCTAGTTACTGCCATGGCTTAACCTTATTGTGTTCATATGCCATTTATTAAGTCAGCCAATACATATTCCTGCTGCCGTTATTTCTTACACGAATATTCATGATGTAAAGGGTTAAATGTTATTGGTATGGTACTAATTAATAACCTATACAAACCAACTAAAAAGGGAGACAAACCAAATGAAAGGGGAGACAAACCAGTCAAGAAAAGAGACAAAACCAGTTGCGAGGGTAGACAAAGCAGTCCAGTGGGGTGACAAACCAGTCAAAAGAGGAGACAAACCAGTAGTTAGGAGAGACAAATTATTCGAGAGGAGACAAAACAGTTGTGAAGGGAGAAAAATCAATTGAAAGGAGATAAACCAGCTGAGAGGGGGATACCTGGGGAAATATATTTACCAAACATGTAAACCTTACCTGTAGAGAGATGGATACCTGGGGATATTATATTTACATAACATGTAGACCTTTCCTGTAGAGAGAGGGATACCTGGGGAAATATATTTACCTAACATGTAGACCTTTCCTGTAGAGAGAGGGATACCTGGGGAAATATATTTACCTAACAGGTAAACCTTACCTGTAGAGAGAGGGATACCTGGGAACATATATTTACCTAACATGTAGACCTTTCCTGTAGAGAGAGGGATACCTGGGGAAATATATTTACCTAACAGGTAAACCTTACCTGTAGAGAGAGGGATACCTGGGAACATATATTTACCTAACATGTAGACCTTCCCTGCAGAGAGAGGGATACCTGGGGAAATATATTTACCTAACATGTAGACCTTACCTGTAGAGAGAGGGATACCTGGGAACATTATATTTACCTAACATGTAAACCTTACCTGTAGAGAGAGGAATACCTGGGGACATATATTTACCTAACATGTATACCTTACCTGTAGAGAGAAGAATACCTGGGGACATATATTTACCTAACAGGTAGACCTTACCTATATTTACCTAACATGTAGACCTTCCCTGCAGAGAGAGGGATACCTGGGGACATTATATATACCTAACATGTATACCTTACCTGTACACAAGATGATTTTGTCCTTAGCCAGGTATTTAACTGTCACAGCTGTCTTACATAAACACTCCTCTGCTAAGAATGGAGGATCGACAACCACAACATCGAAAGTCTGCTTCCATTCCAGCGGTAAGTTAAGAGGCTCCTTATAGTCATAGAACTGAAAGTCTTCACCATATGCTCTAAATCGATCATCATATTCGAGACATTTTGCCACAACAGAAACTGATTTCAACTCCCGAATCTTCTTGTAAGCTGTTGGAGCACTAACACAAGCTATTCTGAAAATTTGTAAATAAACCTAAGTTAAGTTTAATAAATAAGCCAGAGGCATATATAACTTGCATTCATTAACCCTTTCCTCCATAAATACGCCTTTCTATGCCTCTGTAATAACAACTTCTTGAAACCATTGTGATAAATAGAGCATTTGCTCATATAGGAGCAAATGCTCTATTTATGGTTTTAAACTACAAAATTCTAAAATTTTACTTTTCTCTAGTAAATGTTCCTTTTGGGTAAATTCATTCAAAGAGGTTGAGTCTAAAAATAGCGTATGGAGGAAAGGGTTAGAGAGTAATCACAATACATAGTTTGTTGCAGAATTGACAACTTTAGCTTTTGAATGTGCACCTTTATCTAATAGTTCTGATAAACCATGTCAAAAGAAAAACCATCAAAGTTTTGTAATTACTATACTTAATCTTACACACAGCTACAGATACAGGTGTGTATCCAAACACTAAAATTGTAATTTCTCCATTAAACCGGAAACTGTGACCACTCTTTAGAATCATCTCCAAGAGACGATTCGAAACATTATGGTCACAGTATAGGGTTTGGTTGACAAATAAAGGAGTTATTGATGATTTTCTTTTAATTTAGGCTTCTTACCTGGACATCTGTAAACATTGAGACAGACCTCTGCAAACAGTACAGAACAACAGTAAAACCCCTCTAATGTGACCACTTAATGAATAAACATGGCTGTCTTTATAAGCATGTGGTTGCTTAATGCAGGACAAAGGTAATGCAGAAAGCTCCTCTGAGAGCTTTCTGCATTACGTTTGTCCTGCATTAAGCTACCACCTGCCTCTACAACCCAGAATTATGCCTCTTTTAGGTGGTCGCATTAGCGGGGTTTTACTGAATATCAAACTGCTCATGCAGAAACAGTTTAGTCAGGGTCTGTAATATTGGCTACTACAATAGTTTTATTTTAAGTTATAAATACAATAAGTATTCACTTACAAGTCTTAAACCTTTCCTCCATGTATGAACTAATGACATCATGAATTTTAATTGGATTAATCTATTATAATAACACATGAACACATGAATTTTTGTCCATGGCAGAAACTGCAGAATCATATCTATATATTATGTCATAAGCAAACAGAGCAGACCATGATCAGACGGCTCCTATAGGAGCCATTTGATCTGGGTCTACTACGTTTGCAAAGGTGTATAGTATATGGCCATATTGATTTATTACCGATACATGTAGGTAGTTCCTTTAGGTCTTTGCATGCTGAGACATTTTTTGTCTGCAACAATTGTGATATACTTCTATTCTCAAAATTTCTCTCATTTCTTTGCAAAAATATGGTCAAAGTATCAAACAGTTTGAAAATGATGAGACGCTGCATACTGCGGCATCTCATCTGGATCCAAACTGTTTGCATAGGTAATCATGGTTTTGCTGACCTATGACTGTGAATATTAGCCCTTTCCTCCATACGCCTTTCTACACCTATGTAATAACCACTTCTTGAAACCATTGTGATACAGCATTTGCTCCTATAGGAGCAAATTCTCTATCACAATGGTTTCAAACTACAAAATTCTGAATTTTTCCTTTTCTCTAGTTAATGCTCCTTTTCGGTAGATTTATTCAAAGAGGTTGGGTCTAAAACTTGCCTACGGAGGAATGGGTTTACCTTTAACCCCTCCCTTCATATAAACACATTTTCACACATTTGCAAACAGAGTATACCAAGATCAGACGGCTCTTAAACCCTCCAATAGGAGCCATCTGATCTATGTCTGCTCTGTTTTCTAATGGAATTTGATAGATCTGTTTCTTTAGTTTCTAAAATGGCTCCAATATTACAACTTCCATATTTCTTTATAACTATATTGCCCATGAATATTCAGTAAGTATTGAAACTTAGACTTAATATAGAAAAGGGAAAGGGTTATGTTGTTCTATTATATCCTGAAATAAACCTGGGGCCAGAATTATAAAGTCTGAGTCTGAGATCATTCTCAAGTACATGTAGCTTGCTCAGAATCTGACCAAGAATGATCTCAGACTCCAGCAGAAAGTTTTATAACCTCAGGACCTGTATTTTATTGTAATATTGGTGTTTACTCTATCCATGCCAGCGGCGGAAGACTCCTGCCATTTATGACATATGCAAACAGTTAAGATCCAGATCAGGTCCCATGTTATGCGAGATCCAAACTGTTTGTCACTGAAGCTCAACTTCTACAACAAAAAAATGAGAAAAAAAACCTAAAAAATTTAAAAATGAAGGCAATTGAGCAACAGACGGCACTTGAGCAGACAACAAAATTCCTTAAATCTAAAGAAAACGAGGGATATTTGTAACACCTGAATGACCTGCTCACTAACAAATATGAAAACTCTGAATAAATAGGTATGAGTTGTTGATCAGAAAACATTTGGTTTACAAACCTACCGACTGACTGCCTAATACATGTATACTCAACAAGCTGTGCATAGTAACTTTACCCTCCACCTCCACGCTACCATATTTTGAAAATATTTATTTTATAATCTATAAGTTATTTAGCACAAACTCACGAACCAATACACAGGAAAACAGGTATAAGTGTTATACAGACAGCTGAGACTGGGGACAGGTGTAAATGTTCAACAGACAGCTGAGATCTGAGACAGGTGCAAATTTTCTAGACAGCTGAGACAGGAAAACGGGTGTAAATGTTCAAAAAGCAGCCGAGACTGAAGACAGTAAAAGGTTAACTGTTCTACTGATAGCGGAGTCTGGAGACAGACAGACAGCTGTCAGACACTTGAGACAGAAAAAAACAGGTGTAAACACTTTGCAGACAGCTGTGACATAAGAAATAGTATGTTACAGAATAAGGCACATGTACTTTATTTTTTCATTACAAAGAAAATATCTTCAACTGATTCTTAAATTTTATAAAAATGTAAGCAACATTTTAAAACTAGAATTATCACTGAATTCGATTAACAACATAAGCACTTGTAACAGTGTAAGATTTAGAATAGAGTGATCATTGAATTAGATAGATAACCCAACATGAGTGCTTAACCCTTTCCTCCAAATAAACATTGAGATGTCTGATCTGGGTCTGCTCTGTTTGCTAATGGAATTTGATAGATCTGTTTCTAAAAAAGCTACAATGTTCCATATTTCATTGTAACTATTTTGTTCAATCCAGTCGTTTTTGTCCAAGAATATTCAGTAGGTATTTGAAATTTGGACAAAATAATTTAAAGAACAGGGTAAGGGTTAGTTGTCATTGTGTGATATTTTGAATAATCATTACGTGATAAATCATCGGACCAGAATGTTGTAACAAACAACAAACTTTTATTTTCTCTTGCTGATGAAGCTTCTGACAAAATTTCATTGAAATTCTCTGTCCCTTCTGTAAAATGGCACCAACAGGAAAAGTCAACAGACTGACATGATGACTGCTATATGGCGCATAAACAAAATTTGGTCATGGCCGAAACTGCAGAATCATATTTATATACATGTGATTCAATAAGCAAACAGCAATCCCAGATCTAATGCCTCTTACAGGGGCTATCTGATCTGTGTCTACTCTGTCTGAAGAGTGGTTTGACGGTGGTCTATGAGGTAAAGGGTTAAAACCTCATTTGTGGGGATTGATAATTATAGCACACAATATAAGTTGTACCTGCCGTCTTCTCCAGCAATGTTCAGTGCCTCCTGTGCTAATATCTGAGCTGTCTCATCTGTGTACCAAAACTGACTGAGTTGCTGAAACAAGCAAACACACAAGCATGATTAACCCTGTCAGTAAGGGAAATGAGTCACTAATATCCTTTGTAAAACAGTGTAGACCAAGATGAGAGGGATCCTTCCTGTAGCGTCTGCACTGTTTGTCATGTTACACACTTCACAATAAGCTTGGCCTTTTTTAATTTTGGAATACAGTAAACCCCCTCTAAACAGGAATTCTAGTAGAGAAGAATCTAGACACTTTAAGGCAGGTGGCAGCTTAATGCAGGGTGAAAGTTATGCAGAAAGCTTTCTGCATGACTTTTACTGTGCATTAAGCTGCCACCTTTTTCCAAGACTGATATTTATGCTAAATTTAATGTCCAGTTCAGAGAAATTTCACTGTAAAATTCAATGCTGAATGGGATAAGCTTCAGACTGATTAGCAAGATCTTGATAGTAGAAATTTACAAATTTAGTATACAAATGTGATACCGTATATCATGCATTTTTTACCCCAAAAAGATTATCACCTGGATCAAAACTGTTTACAAGGCTGTAGCATATTAAAGGTTAAAAATATGTACATCAAACATTATACAATAATACACAAGCCACACCAAGGGCTTGGTAAACTTTGTAGACCTAGACCTATCACCATGTCAATGTCACGGCGTCAGATCAGGATCTACACTTTTTGTCAAGTTGGGTAATAAAATATTGCAAAAGCCTAAGAGGGTCAAACAGGGCAGCAGCCTCCAAAGAACCATGTCTGGTCTAAGTCTACACTGTATAGCAAGGCAGCTGCCTGAATAGAGCCAAAGCTGGTCTGAATCTACACTGTATAACAAGGTAGCAGCCTCCATGGAGCCAAAGCTGGTCTGAATCTACACTGTATAACAAGGTAGCAGCCTCCATGGAGCCAAAGCTGGTCTGAGCCTATACTGTGTACCAGGGCAGCAGCCTCCATGGAGCCAAAGCTGGTCCAAGTCTAACCCTTTTCATCATACAGAAGAACCTGGCAAATTGGCAAAAACAGCAAAAGAGGTCTAACTAGATTTTTTTTATACAAAAACTGGTGTCCCCCCCCCCCACCTCCAATCAAAGTCCCATAACTCTGCAGAAAATCATCGAACTGGAACAGGAATATGATATGCATAACTAGGCATGGTGCTGATCAATTTCCTATGAAGTTTCATGAAAATCCGCCTTTAGCACATATTCCAGATGCAGATCAAACAGCTCCTATAGGAACCATCTGATCAGGGTTTGCTCTGTTCGCTTATGGAACAATATAGATCTGACTCTACAGATTCTACTCATAAAATATTCCTGTGTTCATATGCCATTACTAAAATTCATGTAACATTCATGGCATCATTATTTCATATGTAAATATTCATGAAGTATAGAGTTTACAAAAGAGCCCAAAACCACTTTCTCTGTGTCTCATTATCATAAGCAACAATAGACAACACACAACAGAATTGTCAAATCTTACACTTCAGTGTTAACCCATTACCTCGTAGGCTATTTTTAGACACAACCTCTTTGAATAAATCTACCGAAAAGGAGCTTTAACAAAAGAAAAGGGTAATTTTTAGAATTTTGTAGTTTGAAACCATTGTGATAAATAGAGCATTTGCTCCTATGGGAGCAAATGCTCTATTTATCACAATAGTTTCATAAAGTGACTTTTACAGAGGCGTAGAAAGGCGTACATGTATTTATGGAGGAAAGGGTTAAAGTTATCTCAATCGTGCCAAATTGACTTTAGCAGCTTTACAGCATGATGGAAAGGCCAGATTGGGTGTCTGATGAAGTAGGTTGTCCAAATGCTTAAACCATTCCCTCATATTGACGGCTTTTGACGACTCTGTAAAAGTCACTTTGTGAAACCATTGTGATAAATAGAGCATTTGCTCCTATAGGAGCAAATGCTCTATTTATCACGATGGTTTCAAACTACAAAATTCTAAACTTTTCCTTTTCTCTATTTAATGCTCCTTTTCGGTAGATTTATTCAGAGATTGTATCTAAAAATAGCCTATATGGTAATTTACCCAGTCCTCCTTTATGTTGAGGTTTGCAGTCTCCCCTGTCTGTAATGCTTCAGTCAGGTTCTTCTCACTCTCCTGCTGCTCCTGCTTGAAAGACGACAGGATGGCCAGAGTGTCAGCTGGCAGAGTGGGAATATCATCATCACTGTCAGCCATCTGAAATAAACATACAGCTCCATCACTTACACATTTTGCAACTTTATTTAAAATGGAGCAGAAACTCTATAAAGCCTTTGTTTCATGAATAGTCATGCATGACTTCACCTACTTATGACTAGTATTAATACAGAAGTCCAGATAAGTTGTGTAAATTTAAACATTTTCAAGAATAGCTCCTTTATTTCGCACCAAACCCTATACTGTGACCTCTCTTTAGAATCGTCTCTTCGAGACGATTCTAAAGAGTGGTCACAGTATAGGGTTTGGTGCATGGGAAATGACGATTTTAGTACTTGGGTACGCACTATTATCTGTAGTTCTGTTTATATATATGCAACACGTATCCTTACAATCACTGAATGTTCTGCATCAATATTACCGGTAACCCATTCCCTCATAGGCTATTTTTAGATCCAACCACTTTGGATAAATCTACCCAAAAGGAACATTAACTAGAGAAAAGGAATTTTTTTTAGAATTTTGTAGTTTGAAACCAGTGATAAATAGAGCATTTGCTCCTATAGGAGCAAAATTTATGCTATATTTATCACAATGGTTTCAACAGGTGAGTTTTACAGAGTCATAGAAAGGCGTATTTATGGAGGAAAGGGTTAAACTTTATTGGTATTTGTCTATATAACCTTTATTAGTATATGTGTATCTACAGCACTTTTGGTGTTATCTGCTCTGAAAAAGATAATGTAAATAGTTTAACACTGATACTAGCACCCCAAAACAGTTGAAATAACAACTTAATCTAAACTGTTTACAAGTTTGGGAGAAGATAATTAAATGTTTCAGAATACAGATGTGTATAGGCAATAGGGCCACTGAGGCCGGGGTCGTGACCCGAAGATTTAGGCCAGTGCCAAATTTGGGCCGTGAGCCTTCACTACCTGCCGCTCATCGGTGATTGGAGCCGCGGCTATAATCTATTGGTGTCACAATTAACATTCAAAGTGTCCAACTGATAGTTGGGGATGAGTAGTGATTCAATTAATGGCATTATAGTGACACATTCTGTATGACCGATCCACTGTAGGTAACTTTTTTCCACTGTTACCCAGTACCTCTGTTCTGTTCTATTACTAGTACAATCGTTTGATGTTGAAAGTGGAAGACAGAAAATAACTTAAGGTAATTAAAATGATTTAAATAATTTCTCAAATATATGTATATAATGCTTATCCTCAATGTAAAATTTGATGGTCATTCTCAAAAACATCTTGAAATGGACGCACCAACTCAACCAATTTTTGTTATCAAAAGTTCTGATCAGAGATTTTTAATCCTCAGTGGTTCATGTTGCGCCCTCAATCACTATGACAAGGAAACTATTCTATTCTGTTTTCTACTGAAATGCTTATTATACTGTGCTAAAAATTCATATCCAATTTTCATTTAATTTCCAATTTGTTAAAAACTTTTGAGAAAATCAGTTGAGTGCCAAACAGCTTTTGTGGGACATTGAGCGGTTCCGGAAAAGTAAAAGGCACACAAGATAATTTAGAAATCCGAAAAATGTAAATTGCAATAATTTCATTCCCCCCACGTAAGGCATACTTCTGTCTGGCTTTTCATCGGTCTCTGGAGAGCTATTATTTATTATACATAATTATTATTTATTCTGATTATTTATTTCCAGAAAGCAGATGTGGTTGTAATTTGTAGCAGCTTGTTTCCTGAAAGGGATTTAATTAACCCATATACTATAATATAGAGCAGTAAAGCTCAAATGAGTCCATATGCATCTATTTGAATCATATACTGATGATAGTCACACCAAAATCAATGGACAGCAACCTTGTTACTGGTAGCAGCTTGTTTCCTGAAATGGGTTAAATCAACTCTAATAAAACTCTAATAAGAGTACCTGGTGCAGCTTGAAACTTCTACATCAAAATAAATGTAAAGCAACCTTTAAAGATGTATTATGCGTATTTTTAGTATTAATCAACACCAGAAGCTGTACAGGTATACATACAACGAAAATAATGCTTACAACCCATTTTCCGAAAGGATATATTTGTTCAGCTAAATATTATCGCTATCCGAATACTGCTAAATTCTTAAAAAGGAGCCTCCTTTTTATTACGGAGATTTTGTACGGAAATCAGCGGACATCTTCGGCCAAGTTCTGAATGACTCCGATTCTATTTCCGAACAACGCTTTGAATATCAATTATGTTGTTACCACATGTACAATGGCTGACACTGGTTGTTGGCCTACATAATAGATTTTATTCAAGAAAATAAGGCAATATGCTTATCTTACCACATGCTAAATATACCGTTCAATGGTGTCAATCAAATATAAAGGTCAAAGGGAGCTAACACATACAGGTACATCAAATGATTATTTCCGGTATGTAAAATTTGAATCTTACGACAGATTCCCGCCAATGGCGAAGGCTGTTCCGTTGGTTTCCGTAGGAATCGTTTTTTCGACACAAACAACCATTTACTTACTGTGCTGTTTAGCGTTAATAAGTGTTAAGGTACATATAGATTCCAATTCTGAAGTCAGTTCAAAACGCAAAATTTGCGGACATTAGCGCAGCATACATCTTTAATTAGTATATAAAAATGATTTCGGCTACTTGTCATTTAAGGGACATATTGCCTGCATTTAGCCGATATCGAAAAGTGTTGCACATTCACTATCGGACCGATAAAAAAGCAGACATCAGAAAGTAAATGTTGCGAATAATTCAAAAATCTGTCACAAAAGTGACAAAATACACTTATTTTTTACTTTTCCATATTCTGTTTCAGTATGAACATAAAGTCTATGTATTAATAATGAGAAATTATATGATAAAACTATGATCTATTAAAAGTTAGAACCAGGGTTCCCACAAAACAGAAAAAATAAAATTCCCTGACTTTTCACTGACTTTTCCCTGACCGAATTTCAATTTTCCCTGACCCCATGTTAACAGAAGTTTAATTGGTCATCTATGAGCAGGATCAATAAATGTTGGTCTCCATCCTCCCCATCAGCCTATCCTTACCACCTCTCTCTTTATGACAACTATATATACAGCAGTAGTGTTTTGATCATTTAAAAAATGTTTTTGACTTTTTCATTCTTAATTGCTCAATACTGAATGTAACATGCATGATACCAAACATGTCCTAATATGCACCCTAAGTATAAAGTCTCTTGAATCTTTTCTACCTTTCTTAACCCATGACTCCGTGGTTTTTTATTAGAGACTCAATCTACTATGAATATATAATTAAGTAAAAACTTATTTTTAAGCAAAGTTAAGAAATATTTTGGCAGTAGACTAAAGTAAAAATTCAGATTTATATTTTTCTAAGCAAACATAGGCCCTGATCAGGCAGCTCTCCTACAGGCGCTGCCTGATATGGGTCTATTCTGTTTGCAAAGGTGATAAAATGTGTATCTATGGTGGAAAGGGTTAATCTTTCAGTTTTTCTGTGTAAGCTGAATTTTAAAATAGTACATATAGTGTGTAAGAAACTGATATAGAATGCTATTAAAATGGGGTCAAAATTGGCCCCGCCCCAGGGCCGGCTAGTTTTCTATAGAAACACATAGTGAAAACTTTGAAAATCTTCTCCCCTGATTTTCTGGTGAGCGATATTAGGGCCTTTCAGGCCCTCTTGTTTTGCAATTTAATCAAAATTTTGCATCACTTGGGATGTTTTTCCCAAATTGGGAAAAATAGGTCCTTTTAACGAGTTTCTGTAGACGCCAGAAAAGGGTCTGCATTTTCACTGTTTTCATAATAGCAGACAAAATATTGCTGCCCTTACAAGTGAAGACAGTACAGTAGAATGTCCAATATCTAGCACTGCTGCCCAGATGAGCCTGTCCTAACAAGTGAAGACACTACAGTAGAATGTCCAATATGTAGCAGCTGCCCAGCCTGAGACACTAGAGTAGAATGTCCAATATCTAGCATTGCTGCCCTATTCTAGCACTGCTGTCAAAATGGATGCTGGAGTCTTGCAGAGGTGCCAGAATTCTCGAATGATTTTGTTTTAACAGACTTCATGAGAGATACTATAAAATTTGGATGTGAAATATACAAAGCTAATCAAAGATGTATAAAGATATTTGGTTTGGTCAAAATTGAAGAAACTACCTTAGCCTTTTATTTTCATTCTTTCTCCTTTTTGACATATTTCTTCAACCCTCACCCTTTGGTTCCAAATTTCCCTGACTTTTCCCTGACTTTTGCCAAATTTCAAATTTCACTGACCAATTAAAAAATTCCCTGACTTTTCCCTGACCTTGAAAAAAAACCTTTTTTCCCTGACTTTTCCCTGTCCGTGGGAACCCTGAGAACTTTTCAAACTGTTTTCTCCAAAACTGAAAAATGGAAAATAGAGCATAGTTCCCCTCGGGTGATGAAATGGCGTTATTAACAAAAGTAATTTGCACTTTTTTCTGATTCGAGTTCGATGAGTACCTCCGATGCTGTTAATTGACAAACATAATGATGTTTTATTGGTTAAATATTAAGAGCTATAACCGTCCCTAAATCATTTTAGAATGCATCTAAAATTCTAAATAGCTTATAAGAAAACACCCAATTTTCAAAAAAATCACCATGGGAGGGGACACCCTCCTACACCCACCACACAGCGGCCCCAATCTTCAAAACTTGTCTATGCGCCTGGAATACATGACAAACTTATTCATCAGTTTTTGACAATTATCATTGACTGAACACTGCTTATTGTATATTTATAACTAAATCAACACTACGCTGTGGTAAGACGGTTAGAGAACCTGATACTTTCCATCCAAATAAAATGTAAATGTATGTTGTTAATAAAAATCTAGTTTTGTTGAATATTCATGGCAGAAATAATGACATCGTGAATATTGATTAGCTGAATTTTAAATATTATAATTGGCAAAATGTATACATGAATATTTGGTAGTCTGGTAGAAACTGTAGTTCTACAATATAAAACATTTGTATTTCGAAATATAACATAATTATAGTTCATCACATTTTCATACTTTTATAACTTTTTTTTATTATTTTAAAATTCACGTTTATCATCCCTGCGAAATACAGCAGCCAAAACTAAATATGACTGAATGATGAAAAACACAATGAAGAATGATAACAGGGTTATTTCAATGAAAAATAAGCTTGCGTGACTGTCAAATGATTTGGACTAGTAGAACCTGTTGAGTCAGATCTATAATGATTTCATACACAAACCTGCTGATCTGATCTGGATCTACTGTTTGTAAAGGCATGGAAAAGCAATTGTATCTATCTTCCATAAGATTATAGAGGAAAGATTGCATGAAGGAAAGGATTATACAGATTATAGATTTACATCATTCTAGAGTAACAAATACTATTCGGCGGGAACTTGTAAAAAGTAGGGTACGGAACTGCAACCTATATGTTACAAGATGACAGATACGAAATGGTTTAGGTACGAATTTCTACGAAAAACTACTTTACTTCAGAGTGTAAACATTATACCAAAAAATATGTTGGTATGCATTGTTGGAATTTGAGTCATGGAAATGGAAGTCATTTAATCAAAATAGAAACAAAAGTAACTTGTTTTAATCAGCATCTCGCTGCTGGATCTCATTCCCAAATGACAACAAACCTTCACTACACATGTGTGTTAATCATCAAGTCAGAGTATTACCCATGTCCACAATCGTAACTACTCGTCGTATTCCGTCAGGGTTCGGAACAATCCGTACAGAGTTGTCGTTCGTTACCGGTTGGGCGGTAATCACCACAGGGAAATAGAGGATGGTATTTAGTTCTATAAAGCCAGACACCGGAATGGTATAAATACTATAAATGCCGTCATTTTGCCAACCCTAGCTGTTCGTTACTCTCACATTTTTCCTGGTTAAACGTATAACATTCGACAGGAACTGAATTGTGATTAATTCTGATTGGAGCTTAAGGAGCTACCTGTAGGCGCCTCCGCTCTAGCTGTAGCTGCATGAGGAAGATGCAGGTACCGCGAGGCTGGCCTTTCACATATAATACATGTCCACATTACTTTTCAAGAGCTGTCATAATTTCTTACATGCATATTGAACAGGGAACGGGTTAAATCGCTCATAAAGTTAATCATCATGCTAAAATTAAGCGCGGCTGTTTCGCATTGTCAAACAGACCCAGATGGGAAACAGAGTAATTGGGCGTCTCACGAGGATTCAGACTGTTTGGCAAAATCACGAGACGCTGAATTACTCGGTTTATTCGACTGCATACGCCGACATCGTGGTCCCATCATCGTACTATAATACACTGACTACACGACGGCATTGTGACGGCTTCATGAAGTCATGTTGCTCTCCTAAGACAGTCTGTCAGCTTCTTGTTTCCTCCGTATTGTCTTCGTGAGGCAAAAAGTGTCCGATGTAAGGCAGGTGGTGACTTAATGCAGGTCAAAAGTAATGCAGAAAGTTCCTATATGAGTTTTCTGCATTACATTTGTCCTGCATTGATTTAAGTAATCACCTGCTTTTTAAGATTCCCGTATTCAATAAATTAATAGGCCGGTTAAGACAGGATCTACCCTACATATCAATATTTGGCTATTTTTGGTCGTCTGTAAGTCCCTATGTTTGAATTCATAACCGAGACAAAATGAAAGAATCAAATAGTGATTATGTTTTAATGTGTAGTTGAACTTCGATATCGCGAACTTTAAAGGACCAGACAAATTAGTTCGATATAGCAGAGGTTCGAGTCATCCGATTTCTAATCTCAAGTTCACAGCTTAATGCAGGTCTAAAGTAATGCTGAAAGCTATCGCATATGTAGGATACATTTAAAAACAAGTTTACTACTGTAACTTTTAGTTCGAGACATCGAAGTTCAACGTTTGATTATGTATACAATGTTTTATTATAAAACCATAGATTTTACATGTATCACGTAATTAGGGCCCTGCATTGAAATTGCAGCAGTCCTATAGGAATCACACTAAATTTCTGTCTGTCCGCCCGCCAACACTTTTGATGTGACGCGATAACTCAAACAGTACTTCTCATACATGTATTGGTTTCATATTAAGGGCACATGCTTAGTATCATCAGAGGACGACGCCTATAGTTTTTTGGTTGAATCAAATCATTATGTCCAGAGAAATCTGTTCTTGATTAATAAAAAATGCCATAAACTTTTGTCAACACTTTTGATGTGACGTGATAACTCAAACAGTACTTCACATATTTGGTTCATATTTAAGACACATGCTTAGTATTATGAGAGGAAGACACCTATAGTTTTTGGGTTGAATGAGACCACAGTGTCTAGAGTTATCTTCCCTTGATTTATCAAAAATGCTATATTCAACAAAAGATCATCTGCAGGGCACTCTCTGTCTTAGTAACCCATCGTGGGAGCAAATGGGATAAGGAACATTACTGTAAATATCCGTTTGTAATCAAAACAGGCAGAAGATGTTTAACACTTCACACATTTGCATACAGAGTAGACCCATAATAAAATGACCATTTTTGTTTTTGTTATGGGGTGGTGGGGAACACTAGATTGTTTGGGGATTAATAGATGAGAATAAAATTACTTAATTGTTTCCAGGTATGTATAAAAGATTAATTTGAGCTGCTGATTTATTTTTTTCTTCAATGTTCACAGTAAACGTTTTCTGTTCCTGGTCAAAGGTTAAGAGTTTCGATAGACGGTGAGACTATGCTACGAACTAATGACATCTGAAATATTTATATATTAGCTGATTTTTTATTATAATTGCTGGAATCTTTGGTATAGGTAGAAACTGTAGAGTAAGATCTATTAAAATTTGGTGAGCAAACAAAGCAGACCCTGATCAGACGGCTACAGTCGGAACCGCTTGATATGGGTCTACTCTGCTTGCAAATGTGCGGCAAGTCGTTTTACTCATTCCCTCATAGGCTATTTTTAGACCCAACCTCTTTGATTGAATCTACCCAAAAGGAGCATTTACTAGAGAGAAGGAAAATTTTGAATTTTGTAGTTTGAAACCATTGCGAATACAAAATTTAAATAGAGCATTTGCTCCTATAGGAGCAAATGCTCTATTTATCACAATGTTTTCAAGATGTGGTTATTACAGAGGCTTAGAAGGGCGTATTTATGGAGGAAAGGGTTACATGAAGGAAAGGTAAGCAGTCTGTGGTAGATATATAACTGGCTAGTAGAATGGGCTATATATTTGAATGTAATTCAAAGAATTCCAGCGTCGTACCTCATTGTAGCATCGGATTGTTTTGTTTTTATTTATGTGAAATGCATCTAAAATAATATCACGTTTATATCTGCAGCTCCCTCTATCATTCTTAATGGCCTTTACTTTCAAATTAGCACATATCATCTATGAAACAAGTTCTATGTGTATGAGTTTGGCACATTAAAATCTACAGCAAATCTTTGACTCAAAATTTAACATTTCATTCAAATTTGGGCCAATTCTGGGAGAATGGCTACGGGTTTTTCTCTGTTTGCTTATGGAATAATACAGATCTGATTTCTGCCATGGCCAAAAAAATCCCAATTACATGAAAAATCATCTTAATATTCTTGATTTATTGGTTTTTATATGGATATTAATTAGGTGAAAAGTTAATGATTACAGAGTTTTGCTTTGCAATATGCATAATAAACAAAAATAAAACAAATACTGACACTGTAAGATTGGTTATGTCACATTCACACACCTACTTATAATAACTAAAATGACTGCCGTGTGATTTTTATATCATGTTTTAACGTTTGAATATTTCTGAACTAGCCACTGTCTGTAGTTTTTCAAAACTATGTTTTAATCTCTTGAATCCGTCTAAAAAGTCATAATAAGCAGGTTTTTGTCTTTTAGCTCTTTAACTTTTATAAAACAGCCACTCTCATTTTTTAGATTATGTTTAAACTCTTGAATCTGTCTACAGTTTTTACCCCTCCCCCCCCCCCCCCCCTCAAAGGCCAACAGAGGTGGGGGTGGCTATAGGTTTGCACTCCGTCCGTTCACCCGCCTTTCCTTCCTCCCTTCCGTCCGTCCACCTGTCCATCCGTCCTTCCGCCCACCCGCCCACCCGCCCGTCCTTTCGTCAATTACAAAATTGCTGTCCGTCCTTCTGTCCGTCAGCCGTACTTATTTCTGTCCAGGCGATATGTCCTTATCCTCTTGGGTTACGGTTTCCAAATTTCTTGTGTGTGTGCATCTTGGGAAGGCGCAGTGTTGCATACTGCTTTGGTGTCTCTATGACCTGATCTTGACTTCAGTTTTAGTAAAAAGTTGTCTGGAATTTTCCAGATGATATATCCTCAACCCCATTGGCTAGAATGTCCAGATCTATTGTGTGAATGTTTCTTGTGAAGCGGGAGTGTCCCGTACTACTTTGATGCCTCTCTGACTCTAACTTTGACCTTAGTTCTAGTAAAAAAATTGTCTGAAATTTGTCCGGATAGTATATCATAATTCCCTTGGGATATGATCTTGAAAAATATTGTGCGGTTGTTTCTTGGGAAGGGGAAGTATTGTATTATACTTTGGGGTCTCTGTAACCATCATTCATGACCGTGCTCTCAGTTTTAGTAAAATATTGTCTGAAATGTTTCCAGATGATATATCCTCAAGCCATTGGGTTAGGATTTCGAAATTTCTCGTGTGGATGCATCTTGGGAAGGCAGAGTGTAAATACTACTTAGGTGTCTCTATGACCTCGACCCTGGTCTTGATATCAGTTTTATTTAAAGTTTGTCAAGGAATTTGGACCATATCTCCTCAACCACTTGGCTTAGGGCGTCAAGTATTCTTGTTTCTAGATGTACATGTATCTTCAGGAGGCGGGTGTCTCATACTACCTTTTTGTCTTTATGTCTTTACCCTGACCTTGACCTCAATTGTAATTAAATGTTTGTCTGTATGATATCTTCCCATTCATTCACTTGCGGTTTCCAAATTTCTGGTGTGGATGCATCTTAGGAAGGCAGGATATCAGCTACTGCTATGACCTTAACCCTTTCCTTTATGTAAGCGCATTTTGACGCATCTGCAAACAGAGTAGACCTAGATCAGACGGCTCCTATAGCCGTTTGATCAGGACCTGCTCTGTTTGCTTATGGTGTAATATAGATCTGATTCTACAGCTTCTGTCTGAGCCGAAATGTCGTGTGTTCATATACCATTCTCAAAGTTAATCTTATTAATGTTTATGACGTCAATATTTCCTTCATGAATATTTATCCGTGAAATGGATAAACAACAAACGTCTGTAAAAGTCAAATTATCCCAGCCATAAATGTGCCATTATAAAAATAATCTTATTAATATTCATGGCGTAGTTCTTTAAATATCTTTAATAAGCCACATTCTGCTATTGTTTAAATTGTATTTTAGATGGTGTCCTCAATAGTTTTGTTAAGCAGGTTCTAGGCCTATAGTGATATGGACTAAACTGCGATGACCCGCTTGTAAATCTTATCCCTTTCCCCGTTCTATATTTGTTACAAATTCCAATACCTATTGAACATTCATGAACAAAATAGTTATATTGAAAAACGGAAGGTGGAACATTTTAGCCATTTTAGAAAGTAAATTATCTATTAGCCGTCTGTTCTGGGTCTGCGTGAAAAGCGTTTAAATATGAAGGAAATGGGTCAAAGGGAAGTAACCGATGTAGAGAGTTTACCACAACGCGTAGCTTCCCTTTGATGTGATCGACCGATATGCTATAACCCACGTACACACACTTGGTTTTTCAGGCAAAGTGATATCCACTGTCACTAAGCTAACTTGTTTATTTATACAAAACATTTAGACGAGTTATTACACATAAGGCAGGATTATTACATATAATAGGCAGGTAAGATACATGTCCTACATGTATTCTGACTGATCACAATTAGAATTTATTATGATCTACATTAGAATTAGGCCTTGATATACTACGTTTCTTTCTTCTCATCCAGAAGACTCATTCTAGACATGGGATACAGTAGATGTACTAGCTAAGACAATAATGATTGTTTATCGATTAGTTTCGAGAATATTTTTTGGTGATTCAGCGTAGTATTTGAACCTTTCGCCGCCAAAAAAAAAGTCTTCTGCTAGTAGATCTACTGTAACAGGTCTTCTGTATTATTTTTTTTTTTTAAAAAAGGCATAAAATATCTAACAGTCTAACAGTCTGGGTGCTAATGAGAATCTAAATGAACCATTGTATTGACTATTTGTGATTTCTTAATCTCAGCAGTCAGACAATCTTAAAGGTGGCAATAAATTTTTATACGTCCTTATGAAAAGTCATAACTATGTACAACACAATGTGTCAAGCTGCAAAATGCCTTTTTATGCATTAAGCGATCACACGGTTACATATTGTGTATGTCGACAATACGATGTGTAGTAGGTCTAGTAACACGGTAGATCTATATAGATCTATTTCATTATACAGAGTTCTCATAATCGATATGGGGGCAGAATATAAAATCAATATCGGAGGACTAACTGCTGGACATTAACTCTTTCGGTGCCAAAAATTGTCGTCTGCTGGAAGTTTCATGTTTAATCCCCTCTCCCTTTTCTTAAAAGTACAAGCACAAACAACCCAAACGTAATAAAAATAACGAGTTTGTTCCTGATGAGGTGTCGAGTTAGTTACTGAACCGCCTCATCTGAATCTAAGCTGTTTTCCAAAAGTGACCTGAACCAGTAGGCCTTAATGCGCTATCCATAACTTACGTCTGCCTTCAGGTATTTGGCCTAGATAAGATCTATTTAACCTTAGATGACCTTATTATTGTTTGTTAATAAATTGGACTTAATCAAAATGTTTTTTTAAGATCTACATCGATATATGCATGGTTACTTCTTGAAATATTCTTATAGAAACAGAGTGGTTTGGAAGCTTTGTTGTTTTCTTTACCTTTCAGCACGCATGCAGCTTAAACGTTATATTTTATGACCTATATACTTACCGTTACAACTAGGCATGACAAACATCCTATATATGTCAGTTAAAGACCAGACAAGTCCTTTAAACTGTGCAGAACCAGATTAACAATTGCTTTTAATATTTTACTCTATTGATTTGCCATTTTACGCCTACAGATGCAAACAGAGTAGACCTATAGCCTACCTCATCAGACGTCTCAATTTTTCTTCTGAAATAGATACAGATCTGATTCTATATTCAGTAGAACCCCTCTAATGCGACCACTTAATGAATAAACAGTCCTGTTTTTATAAGCAGGTGGTTGCTTAATGCAGGACGAAGTTATGCAGACAGCTCATGAATGTGGGAGCTCCTATAGGAGCTTTCTGCATAACTTTCATCCTGCTATTAAGCTGCCACCTGCCTCTGCCACCCAAAATTATGCCCATTTTTGATGGTCGCATTAGAGGGGTTTTACTACAATTAATCAGTTATGGCCAAAACTATGCTGTCTTGATTTAGTATATAACATTCTGTTAGATCTAGTGCATATTCTGGTGTTGTTAATTGTTATATCTGCATAAATATTCACGAGGTAAATGTTTAACCCTGTACTCCATAACTACGCCTTTCTACGCTTTTGCAAACAGACTAGACTCAGACCAGACGGTTCCTATACAGTATATGAGCCGTCTGATCAGGATCTCCTCTGTTTTCTTATGACATAATATGGATCTAACTGCACTTAATGTCTTGGTTAAATATTCATGTGTTTATATCTTCTTATAAAAATACAGCTAATTAATATACATTATGTCGTTAATTGTTACATAAATACATGTATTCATGAGGTAAATTGCTCCCCCCCCCCCCTCCCCCCCCCCCCCTGATGCAGTAGATCTAGTAAACATTTCAGAAGTAAACAAAATAGAATACATATGATTTGATGGGTGACAATCAGCACAGGACTCAATCTGACATGCAGCGCGGTTGTACATGGCGAATGAGATGGTTCTATACTGTTTGTAGAACCTTAGTTTAGTTACTGTATAACCAAGCCATACGTTGCATTGATTTAGGGGTTTAACTTTTTTATTGTCACACATGACTGTAGTCTAGCCTATGCACAGAATTGGTAGGTTAACCACCCTTTCCCTCATATTTATAAGCGTGTTTTCACGCATCTACAAACAGAGTAGACCCAGATCAGACGCCTCCTATAGGAGCCGTCTGATCAGGGTCTGCTCTGTTTGCTAATATAATATTTATAGATACGTTTCTATACCTTTTAAAATGGCTACAATGCTTCATCTATTTTGTCCATGAATATTCAGTATAGGTATTGAAATTTGGAATAAATATAGAACAGAGAAGTTAAGATGGTATGTATAGGCCTACATGTTATTACCTAAACCATTTTAAAAACACTGTTCAATGTGTCATTTATCATAAATGAAGATAAAATCGACGGTATAATTATGCTATTTTTAGACTCAGTTTGAGATTGCCTATAAATTAAATACTGTACAGTTACATGTAGATTGACCTGATTTCTTAGTTTGCTCGAAATCGTTTACCGGCCACTGACCTTAAACTATCCCGTAAAGAATATGTCAGCCAACACTCTGACCTGTTCCATTTTTTACTTGCTTCCGATTCGTACAATCGTTTGAGAAACTACAGACCGATTGTCAAACAGCTTGAAAACTTATTGACAGTCAAGTGTCATTGAACAGGTTTGACCCTCATGAGATTTCAACTGTACAGTAAATCCCCGCTAATGCAACCACCTAAAAGAGGTATATATCTAGGTGCTAGATGCAGGTGGTAGCTTAATGCAGGACAAACGCAATGCAGAAAGCTCCTAGGGGAGCTTTCTGCATTACTTTTGCCCTGCATTAAGCAACCACCTGCTTACACAAAGACACCCATATTTATTCATTAAATGGCCACACTAGAGGGTTTCTACTGTATTTATGAAGAAAAGATGGAAAGAAAAACGTTCTGAGAAGTGTAACGCAAACGACACTCTTCATGTGTCAAACAGCTTGAGAACTTATTGACAGTCAAGTGTCAAACAGGTTTGACCCTCATGAGATTTCGACTGTACAGTAAATACCCGCTAATGCGACCACCTAAAAGAGGCATAATTCTAGGTGCTAGATGCTGGTGGTTGCTTAATGCAGGACAAAAGTAATGCAGAAAGCTCCTAGGGGAGCTTTCTGCATTACTTTTGCCCTGCATTAAGCAACCATCTGCTTATAAAGACACGCATGTTTATTCATTAAATAGCCACACCAGAGGGTTTCTACTGTATTTATGAAGAAAAGATGGGAAGAAAAAAGTCTCTGAGAAGTGTAACGCAAACGACACTTTTCATGTCACTTTCTTCACTATCTACTGCTGTACAGTAGTTCCCCTCTAAACAGAAATATTTTGTTAGAATAATTTGGTAATTTTTAGGCAGCAGAAGGCTGCTTAATGCAGGGTGAAAATCATGCAGAAAGCTCCTCTTGGAGCTTTCTGCATGACTTTCAACCCGCATTCAGCTGCTACCTGTCTGATGCCCAGTTTAGAGAGGTTTTACTGTATCAGTGGTTAAACAAATTAAAATGTATAATGGATATGGAGGCTGAGAACCTACAGACCATTTGGCTGTAACATCAAAGAGGATAATGCGCTAATGCATGCATGACGTCGTTGCACCCATGACGTCATTTGATGACGTCATTTTGATGACGTCATGACATTTTAAAAAACAACCCAATGTCACCATGACGACGCTGGATCAACATTATTCTCTTTGATTTTATGGCTGAATGCATGTAACAAAAATGTGACGTGTATTTTGACATGATAATCTTTGACAAAGGCCCTTAGTGGTCGAAATATTAGATCAGAGCAGTTTAAGTATTTATGTATTATATTAATTCCCTATTTTGGAATATTTACTTCATTGCAAATTAAAATGGAATAGCTCAATACTAAAACTTGTCAAAATTTCCATCATTTTCAGACCAGTTTATGCAGTCAGAATGATTTTCTTTTGCACACATTGGTGGATATGTTCTAGACTAAGTGAAAAACAACGGATGCATATTTTAGATCATATACATGTACTTGAGGACAGGGTGGGTATGGTTTGGTTGGGCTTGGTAATTTTCTGCGGGGTGGATAGGGTTTAGGCGGTGGATAGAGTTTAGGCGTTGGATAAAGTTTAGGTGGTGGATAGAGTTTAGGTGGGTTGGGTTGGGTTCGCTTTGGGTAGGTGAGATGGTGTTTACATTTATGTACACTGAAGAAATACATGTATTTCAATAAAAAATGTCTAAACATGAAATCGGTTATCTAAAGCCAGATAACATCACCAGTGTGAAAAGGAGCGCTATTTAAATGTGGTATAATAACAATATCACCACCACTTACACCATTAACAGACCATCAGCTAAAGGTGCGTACTGAAATCGTTATTTCTCCACCAAACCCCATGTTGTGACCACTCTTCAGAATCATCTCGAACGATTCTAAAAATGGTTACAACACATGGTTTGGTGGAGAAATAAAGAAGTAAATCTTAAAGATGTTTTAACTTATACATCTTGTCTGGACATCTGCATTAACCTATTACCTCATAGGATATTTTTAGATACATAGGAGCATTAACTAGAGAAAAGGAAAACTTTAGAATTTTGTAGTTTGAAACTATTGTGACAAAATAGAGCATTTGCTCCTATAGGAGCAACTGCTCTATTTATCACAATGGTTTCACAAAGTGACGTTTACAGAGTCGTCAAAAGTCGTCAATACTAATGTATTTCAATATAACTGATTAAAAATTGCTTCTCTGAATTTTTTATCATCATCATTTTAGCATATTATACCATCTTATTGGGTCGAACTACACTACTGTAATATTTCAATATAACTGATTAAAAATTGCTTCTATGTAATATTTAAATATTTATATGGAAATCATTACAATTTTTGATTTTTCCATATTTTTTAAATATGTCATTTTTAGCTCACCAGAGCACTTTTGTGCTCAGGGTGAGCTTTTGTGATCGCCTGATGTCCGTCGTCCGTCGTCGTCCGTCGTCCGTCGTCGGGTATCTACAATTTCAGCCTTTAAAAAATCTTCTCCTCTGAATCTACAAGGTTCTCAGCTTTCATCTTTGGTACATAGCATCAGCTGTAGGTCCTCTTCAAAAGTTTTATAAATTATGTCCCTGGGGTCAAAATTGGCCCCGCCCCAGGGGAGTTCAGTTTTCAATAGAAACATAGTGAAAACGTTGAAATTATTCTCCTCTGAAACTAGAAGGTTCTCAGCTTTCATATTTGACACATAGGTTCAACTTCAGGTATTCTACAAAAATTATGAAAATTATGCCCCTAGGGTCAAAACTGGACCCACCCCAGGGATTGCCAGTTGTTTGTAGCTGACTGCTTAACAACCCATGGGATCACTAGTTATGCATAGGAAAAACTGTACAAACCTTCTTGTCAAAAACTACATGTCCGAGGTTTTAGATATTTGTATAAATTTACTTAGCACACCTTTATGAGTTTCGTTAACATCATAGTTCTGAGGTTAAAACTGGCCCTGCCCTGTGTATATAGACTTCTTCAGAACAACAGTTTAAAAGTTCCCCCTTAAATCAGACTGAGACTAGTCAGTGTGAGTGCTGATGTAATCACCCTTAGCCTGATCAGTAGAGTAGAAGTTGTGTTTAGACAAATAACACACACTCATTTTTGATCGAGAAAACTACTTGGATAATTCTCAAAATGCAGAAAGCTCTTAAAGCTTTTTCATACCTATGCCTTGCATTAACTTGCCAGCTATCAATATAGAGCACATCAGTGTATCTGTTGTGAAGTTCAGCTTAACCCTTCGCTTGCTATTCAAGTCAATATACCTACCCGTAAATAGTGAAGACCCAAATGAGACAGCTCCTGCAGGAGCTGTCTCATCAGGGTCTGCACTATTTACAAGTTGATTATGCAACCAGTGCACTACACAGCAGTGATTGCACAGCGATATACTTGTACACAGTGAAGATATTTGTAATTATACAACATGTCATGGGTAAAGAAAGAGAAACGTGTTTTAAAATTCAGCAAGCGAAGGGTTAATACAAGTTCGAGTGGCCTATGCTCTACCCATTCTTTCAGTACTGTGATGTTATCTGCTTCAGAATTATTGTCTGCTTGTTTAAGTTTGTTCACAATGTTTTTAATACATATCAATCTTACAATTAACTCTCTTGTACGAAAATTTTAAAACATATGAAGTTACGTATGTGTCAGATCAGAATCCAAATTTGTGCTAAATTCATTCAAGTCATGCTCAGCAGTCACAGATAGGGTTATAACACTGAGTTTCTGGCATCTGTTTTCTATAAAAAAAATAAAATAAAGTGAACACTTTGAAACCCTTCTGAATTTACAGGGTTCTCAGCTTTCATATTTGGAACATAGCACACTGTTTCTGTCCTCTACAAAAGTTATATAAATTATGCCCCTGGAGTCAAAATTGGCCCCGCCCCAGGGGTGGTCAGTTTTCAATAGAAACATATAGTGAAAACTTTGAAAATCTAACATCATGTTCAGGTCCTCTACAAAAGTTATATTAATTATGCCTCTGGAGTCAAAATTGGCACCGCCCAAGGGTGGTCAGTTTTCAATAGAAACATATAGTGAAACTTTTGAAAATCTTCTCTGATTGTCTGGTGAGCGATGTCAGGGCCATTCTGGCTCTCTTGTTATGTATTAATATCTTGTAAACTGTATGCAAATTTAGATGCTAAATAAATCTATCTATCTAAGTCATGCTCAGCAGTGATATGGGTTAACACCGAGTTTCTGTCATCTGTCAGGAATGTTTTCTGTTCAAAAATTAACACTGTCAATGACACTTTTGAAAATCTACTCCTCTGATTGTCTGGTGAGCGATGTCAGGGCCATTCTGGCCCTCTTGTTTTGTCTAAATATTGTTTCTTACCACAATGTACGAGTACATGTAGTTCATATCTCATGCTGTTGAACTTTTATCATTTCTAGTTATATTATCACCAGTTATTCTCCGCTTAATGTGTTATTACTATTATCACTGCCTGTTTGTATTACATGCTTCATGGACTTGTTAGTCTAAATGATGAAATAAAATATTAAAATCTTAAAAATCTGATTAACAATGTTAATTCTTCGCTACCACAACAATTTCGTTTCTCTAAATTCTTTAAATCCCAATTTAATACAATTTTAAATTTGAAACTATCATCAGTGCCTCAGTACTTTGATTAAGATTCGTTATCGGCCGGATTCAAACTGCTATTAATATGACTTAATAATGCACTAGTGCATTTCTGCGGTTAACGGTACTTTGTTTCGGCACCACAGGTTATGCGAAAAATATAAACACGACACTGTCCTGTTTCTATATGCCTTATAAATACGACACTGACCTGCCTCTCTATGTAGACTATAGATACGTCACGAATCTTCCTCTATATAGTCTACATGTATAGATATGACACTGATTAGTCTCTATAGTTTCTATAGATCCGATACTGACCTTCCTCTATATTGCCTATTGATACAATACTGACAGTCCTCTATATAACCTATACACGGCATACAAGGCACTGGCCTTCCTCTTTAAAATATACAGCCTATATATACGACACTTGCCTTCATCTATATAGCCTAGAGATACGATACTGGCCTTCCTCTGGTCTTCCACTGGCAAGCCTCTATATAACCTATAGATACGACACGATGTCAGTTCATTTATTCCTCGAGTCTGCTGTACTAAAACCAACCATAAGACGTTGCACACATTGCAGTAATAGATATTTAAACGCATTGGCTGATTAGATTGCAAAACCAAAACGCGTATCTCACTATTCGTGAGCTGACTCGCATTTGCAAACAGCATGGTCTCAGATGAGACACCGAGTAACGTCACACGTGGCGTCTCATTAAGATCGTAGCTGTTTGACATCGTACGTCAATAGTTTTTCAAATGTTCGCCAAAGTGTAACAGGAAATGCTGGTGAATATATAACCAGAACGGGGCTCGTAAGCATCACCTCTCATGCCACCACTCTAACTACAGAGCTATATCGAGTCAAACGATCCGGGACTTACTGATATCCTACCAGTTACCTGTACCCGTCTTATACTCCATTACATACACATATTTTCGCATTTGCAAACAGACCCCCCCCCCCCCAATCAAACAGTTCCTGTAGGGGTCATCTGCTGATTAACCCTTTCCTCCATAGGCTATTTTTAGACCCAACCTCTTTGAATGAATCTACTCAAAAGGAACATTTACTAGAGAAAAGGATTTTTTTAGAATTTTGTAGTTTGAAAGCATTGTGATAAATAGAGCATTTGCCCCAAAGGAGCAAATGCTCTATTTATCCCAATGCTTTCAATAAGTGCTTATTACAGAGGCGTAGAACGGCGTATTTATGGAGGAAAGGGATAAGGTCAGTATTGTTTGCTTATAGTTCTAAATTAAAACGTATTATGTCTTGGTCCAGATTCCTGTGTTTGTATGCCATGATAAAAGTTCAGCTAATAGATATTCATTATGTCATTATTAGTCCCCTATATACTCAAACTCCTCACAGTGGTCTCCCTTGTCACTACGCGCGGTCAGCACTGCCAGTCTGCCACCACAAGTTTTTAGCTGGATTTTAGCTAAACTTTGTTTTTGTATTTTTAATTTTTTTTAATGTTGATTTCAGCAGTTTTCATTTTGTTTCATATTTCAGCACCGGTAACACCAATAAAGGAGAAAAATAATCAGCTTTCTTTAAAAAAAGATTTTTAGTAACTTTTTACACAATTATTGCCGGTGGAGATTTTAATCAGGCCATCGGTTGTTAATTTTGTCAAACTTAATTCGGGACGCTGTACATGAATATGATTCTCAAATTTGCCCAAATCCCGAACAGATTAAATGTTTTGAATATTTTCTTGTGGGCGGGATGTAATAGTAAATTTATCGGTTAGCTACGGTAATAGTTTGCAGCCGACATAGATTTAGTTTGATCACATGATGTACACCATGGTCACATGAATTGGCAGGGATCTCTTCAGCGTAGCGATTAGGGGAGATAACTGCGTTGGAAATACCAGCAACGCCGAAAGTGACTAAAGGTTTGCACTCTGTCCGTCCGTCAGTCGGATTAGTCCCACATCAGTTTTCCGAACTTTTTTCTTAAAGCCTTGTAGATATTAAAGCGATATTTGGTATGTACAGTAAAACCTCGATTATCCGAACACTAAAATACGTATTATTATCGATCTTTAAGACAGGTGGCAGCTTAATGAATGGTGAAAGTCATGCAGAAAGCTCCCCTAGGAGCGTTCTGCATGACTTTCATCATGCATTAAGCAGCCACCTGCCTAAAAGGGTCTAAATTCGTTTCTAACGAAAATTCGAATAATCGAGGTTTTACTGTACATTGTAGTTTTATTATAATGAGTTGCAGATCAAGTCTTTGATTTTTTTCACGGAAAATTACAACAGTCGGACTTAGAAAGTTTCATTAATGTCTAGGTGTTCCGGACTTTGTTTCTAAACTCTAGCAGATATTGAAGTGATATTTGGTATGTAGCTTCATTATTACGAGTTAAAGATTATTACGCTATATTTATTTTTCACATAATTATATCAGTTGGACTTAAGACTTCAGCCGGTAGGGGACTATGACATTGCTTTCTATGCCCCCATTACTTGTTTCCTACATGAATATTCACGAGACCTTTATTCTTACTACAGTGACTGGGTGCAGAGGGCAGTCCGTGTATTAGTGACGCCACGATGTTGACTACAATCATTGCGTATCTTCTCTTCGTGCTGGAATGGTTCCACATCTGGGGACATTGCCTAATCATCTTCCGGATTCGTCTGCTGCCTCGGAAGGACCTGGTGCGCATTCGTCTGTACTTCCTGGTGGATTTGCTCACAGTGTTCTGCTCGTCCATTCTGTTCACGGGTAAACTTCGATGGCTGGCAGTGTTACAAATAGCTCAGCACCTCTATTACTTCGTGTTCTGGGAAAAGACATCGTTTGCCAAGAGGGTAAGACCTGTGTGGTGTATGCTAGGACTTTAACCCTTTACCTCATAGGCTATATTTAGGTACAACCTCTTTGAATAAATCTACCGAAAAGGAGCATTAATTAGAGAAAAGGACACTTTTAGAATTTTGTAGTTTGAAACCATTGTGATAAATAGAGCATTTGCTCCTATAGGAGCAAATGCTCTATTTATCACAATGGTTTCACAATGTGACTTTTACAGAATCGTCAAAAGTCGTCAATATGAGGGAAAGGGTTAACTAAAGATGGTAGAACTAAAAATATTGTAAGTTATAACATACGAGCACGCAACAATAATTTCCGTTGTTCGAAGACATTGCTGACACAGTAGACTGTATGAAAGTTCGGCAATGCGAGTCGTAAATTTGGTCTAACATTTTAAAGAATAACTTCTTTATTTTTCTCCTCCAAACCCAGTGTTGTGACCACTCTAGAATCATCTTACGATTCTTAAAAATCGTCACAACGTAGCGTTTTGTTGAAAAACAAAATAACGATTTTAGTATTGAAGTACGCATCCTTTATTTCATGAATATTTAGTATTGAAGTACACATCCTTTATTTCATGAATATTTAGTATTGAAGTACGCATCCTTTATTTCATGAATATTTAGTATTGAAGTACGCATCCTTTATTTCATGAATATTTAGTATTGAAGTACGCATCCTTTATTGCATGAATATTTAGTATTGAAGTACGCATCCTTTATTTCATGAATATTTAGTATTGAAGTACGCATCCTTTATTTCATGAATATTTAGTATTGAAGTACGCATCCTTTATTGCATGAATATTTAGTATTGAAGTACGCATCCTTTATTGCATGAATATTTAGTATTGAAGTACGCATCCTTTATTTCATGAATATTTAGTATTGAAGTACGCATCCTTTATTTCATGAATATTTAGTATTGAAGTACCATCCTTTATTGCATGAGTATTTAGTATTGAAGTACGCATCCTTTATTTCATGAATATTTAGTATTGAAGTACGCATCCTTTATTGCATGAATATTTAGTATTGAAGTACGCATCCTTTATTGCATGAATATTTAGTATTGAAGTACGCATCCTTTATTGCATGAATACTCATATAAGAAACATTGACACCATGAAAATTTACTACATGCATTTGTAATAGTAGCGAAAACAGGCGAGACACAGATCAGACGATTTCTAGAGGAATCCTCTGATCTTGGTCTACTCTGTTTGCACAGTCGTAAAAGGCGTATACGTATTTCGAGTTTATAGTACAGTAAAACCTCGCTAATGCGACTACCTAAAAGAGGTATAATTCTGGGTGCTAGATGCAGGTGGTAGCTTAATGCAGGACAAAAGTAATGCAGAAAGCTCCTACAGGAGCTTTCTGCATTACTTTTGTCCTGCATTAAGCAACCACCTTCTTATAAAGACAACCATGTTTATTCATTAAGTGGTCGCATTAGAGGGGTTTTATAGTATAACAACAATAATGTAAGTTCTAACATACGGACATGGCAACAATACTTCCTGTTGTACGAAGAAAATAATTGCCGACACATTTGAACGTGAAAAATTCGGCAATGAGAGCAGCAGCGACTTTCGTAAATGAGGACTTTTGGACGATAATTTTGGACGTAGGGTCTATAGTAAGGCCGGTCCATGGTTAACTTCCATATTCTTTTGTTTCATTATCCCTTTCCTTCATATTTAATCGCATTTTCACGTGTTTGCAAACAGAGTAAATCCATGCAGATCTGGGTCCATGCTTATAAAACTTTTAGTTGAGTCTGAGTACGTTCTCAAGCTTTTGATTGGTCAGATTTGAGCCTCTGGCTCAAATCTGACCAATCAAAAGCTTGAGAACTCGAATCTGACCAATCAAAAGCCTGAGAACGAAACTCCTACAGTGTTTGTCAAAGCAATAAAACTCTTGAAACGTTTTCATTTCAAATAATGAATATCCACGCTGTCATCAGTTCTTTCATGAATACTAAACAGGAAAGGGTTAACCCTTTCTCTGTTTAATATTCATGAAAGGAATACATTTGTAATCACATCCTGAATATTTATTAGCTGATTTTTTATGATGGCGTATGCAGACAGGGTGGTCTGGCTCAGCCAGAAACTGGAGACTCTATATTATACCATAAGCAAACAGAGCAGACCCTGATCAGACGGCTCCTATATGAACCGTTTGATCTTGGTCTACTGTGTTTGCAAATGCGTGAACACGCGTTTATATGAGGGAACGCATTTAGATAAAGATAAGATATTGGTTGGATGGGTGTTACACGTTACATGTATATACATGTATGTCATAAAAATCTATCTAATCAATATTCATGGGGTTATTATTTCTCACATGAATATTCATAAGGTATGGGGATAACGTGAGCAGTGTAGAACACGTTTACACTGGTTTTTAACATTTTCTCTGTTGAATATTCATGTAAGAAATAATTACATCATGAATATTTATTAACTGATTTTTTTACACTGGCATAATGCACACACACTATTTTGGTTGGCATTGTATAGTCAGGTATGTTATAATTTCATAAGCAAGCAGGGCAGATCCTGATCAGACAGCTCCTACAGGAGCCGTCTGATCAGGATCTTCTCTGTTTGCAAATACGTGAAAAGGTTATTATATGGATGACCAGGTTAACCTATACTAAGTTACATCGGGTACCGGTTCACCCAAGCATAACCTCATATGTTGAGCGAGGGAGCTACCAATACCACGTTTAACCCTTTACTTCATGAATATTCATGTAAGAAATATTGACACCATGAACATTTACTATGTAGCTCGGCCCTTGGCATTGATTTATACAGCAGACTATGCAGATTCTGCTCAGAGGTGTCCATAACGCCCCCGATACGGGTTTACAATGTTTGCTTATATACATTGCAAACTACGGAGTTTGGTTGTAAAATCTATACCAAGTAGTCTCCCTTTACAGATCGTTAACTGGAGTTCTCTGGACTGGCTGAAGAGTGACCTGAGTGCCGAGTGGCAGCTAGACTCCTTCCTGGGAACTATGTTTGACATTGTTGTGCACATGCTCATGGCTTATCATTTGGGCGTGTATCTGACCGCTGTCCAAGTGGTCACTGCTCTGGTCATTGTCCAAGCTGGTGTCCTGGTTCTCCTGTTCGGACCATACTACGCCTGGGCCAATCCAAACAACATACCACCGTGGATACAGAAGCGAATACACGTAGACAAACTTAAATAATTTATCATCGTTAGTCCATCTCTCAAGTTGTTGAAGCACAGATAAGATGTTTAAATTAAACAGATTAATGGAATGACCGCTTTATTTACGCCAAACTATTTTTTACAATAGTCTATTAAAGGTTTGGTTGAGATGAGAAATGATGACAATATTAACATTTGAAATACTAACAAAATCAATTATCATGGTTTTAGTATTTGAAGTACACCCCATAACACGCCTCATATAGAAAAAATATCACTATTTTAGTATCTGAAATACTTACCATAATACGCCTCATACGGGAGAAATATTCGAAATTTAACCCATGTTCGAGAAATGACCATTTTCTGATTTGGATACTGGTAACTCCACTTTTTTGTAATCATGTGTCCATGCTTATAAAACTTTTTAGTTGAGTCTGGGTTCGTTCTCAAGTTTTGATTGGTGCCATTCTAACAAAAAACTAACAAGCCGTTGATAAGAATAGGAATATCTAACCTTTACCTTGTTTACCCCATTACCTCATAGGCTATTTTTAGATACAACCTCTTTGAAAAAATCTACCTAAAAGGAGCATTAACTAGAGAAAAGGAAATTTTTTAAAATTTTGTAGTTTGAAACCATTATAGCAGAACGAGGGCTTGGTGCAAAACTATTCTAACTCCTTCACTAAAGTGAAGGAGTTAGAATAGTTTTCCACCAAGCCCTCGAGATGCTCTGTTTATCATAATGGTTTCACAAAGTTAGCTCTACAGAGTCGTCAAAAGTCGCCAATATGAGGAAATGGGTTAACCTTTAGCCTGCTGAGCAAATTATTTTTACAGAATGTTTCACCTGCTGTATTTTCAAATTTCAAGCTATAATCAATTTTTCTACCAAAATGCAATCAGGGTGTCAAAAAGTTTGGATCCTGATAAGACGCCGAGTAACTCGGCTACTCATCTGGATCCAAACTGTTTGCATACATATTAACTCATCCGCTCATAGCAAACTAACGGCTAATATCCATGTAGAAATAAAGATATCATGAATGGTAATTAGATAAATGTTTTTATCCAGTCACCAGGCTTCTCTAGTGACATAATAAAGGGGGTGCAAATAAACTTAGGTTTATTAGGTTACTTCCGGTAGTGGAAGGTTTATTAGGTTAGTAGATAGGCGTACTGATTCTATAAACATGGAACTATTTTAGTTTTCTGTAAATATTCATAAACATGTTGATGGAATAGATCTAACAGATCTATTTGGTCACCAGAAGAATTATTCAAATGAGAAAAAAATAAAAAATAATTGGCTACAGCTGGATTCGAACCCGCGCCTGATCCTACAAAACCTAATTCTAATCTCTCTAGAGACGTCGCCCTTACCGATTACGCCACTGAGGCCACATACAAAATGACGTTGATTTATCACTTTTATTAATTTAATCCACCGCTGGCAAAACCCGTTTTTGATAAAATCAAACCTGGAAGCAAAGATTGACAGATAAATAGTAAATGTTTTCTTTTCACTCTCATGATTATTTGATTGATAAACTCTTACAGGGGCGGTGATAGTCATAAACCTAAATATAGCCTGTTCAGTTCAATCGATTTCTGAGTGACGTTAGGTAGAATCTAAAAATAGAAACCGAGACTACGTAACTCGAATTTGACCAAAGAATATAGATCATGTCTGTTTGAAATAACTTATCGACCCTCGATTCAAATCATCTTATTTTTCAAATTCAACCACGTTTCCCTTCTAGTAATACAAGTATCGAAACTATATTCCTCTGCGGTAGCTCATTAGATCTATTTACGTCTAAATGGAAGTGAAAAGGGAGGGATCCGTTGATCGAAAAACTGCATTTTCAATGTAAATTATTTCAAGAGTGTTATGAGTCTATAAAAAAGACATTTAACTATATTGACTGGATAAATCGAATAATAGGTTAGTGCCGTAGATGGGACGCCTTTATCCGACTCGGAGAGAAAACAGTTGAGGCTCGGCAAGCCTCGCCTCAACGTTTTCTCCCCTCGTCGGATAAAGCGTCCCATCTACGGCACTAACCTATTATTCTCTATATATAATGGCAAACGGACACATATTTTGGCCATGACAGAAAAGTATGTACTATAGCATTCGGTAAGCAAATAGAGCAGATCCTGATCAGACGGCCCCTGAAAGGGCACCAATAAGCATCTTTATCAGATAAAGGGTTAATAGAATAATTCATCTGTTATGTATGTAAAACTATAAAATGTTACCTCTTTCGCTGCCAAATTTTGTCGTCTGCCACCTTTGTCGTCTGCTGCAATTTTCATGTTTTACATTTCTAAATTTTTGTTTAACAACCATAATCGTAGTAACAAACAGTTTGAATCCTGATGAGATGCCGAGTTACTCGGCGTCTCATCTGGATTCAAACTGTTCACATAGGTCATCACAGATGCGACATTGGCAGTGAAACAATTAACATTAACCCATTCCCTTATATTGACGCCTTTTGACGACTCTGTAAAAGTCACTTTGTGAAACCATTGTGATAAATAGAGCATTTGCTCCTACAGGAGCAAATGCTCTATTTATCACAATGGTTTCAAACTACATAATTCTAAAAAAATCCTTTTCTCTAGTAAATGCCTTTTCGGTAGATCTATTCAAAGAGGTTGTATCTAAAAATAGCCTATGAGGTAATGGGTTAATAGAGTGGTCACGATATCTCCACAGACCCTTAGTTGCGTCTACTCAGTGAACTATTCGCAAAGACATTGTTTTAAACAGTAAGGTATGGGCTTTGGGGAGTGTTAAAGAAAACGATATCGTGGATTTTCGGGTGTTTTATTTGGACTCCTGTCGTAGATAATGGGGCGTACTTAAATACTGACGTCATCATTTCTATACCAAACCCTACGTTGTGACCCTCTATAGAATAATTTCCTGTCTATAGAGACGATTCTGAGTGGTCACAGCGTACATTGGGGTTTGGTGTTGAAATAAAGGAAATATTCTCCTTTAATCCTTTCCTCCATAAATACGCATTTCTACGTCCCTATAAAAGTCACTTTTTGAAACCATAGTGATAAATAAAGCACTTGCTCCATAGAAGGAAATGCTTTATTTATCACAATGGTTTCGGAACTACACAATTCTAAAAATTTCCTTTTCTCTAGTAATTGCTCCTTTTCGATAGAATAATTCAAAGAGGTTGGTTCTAAAAATAGACTATGAGGTAATTGGTTAATTTACACATCTTATCCACTGTTCTGTTATTACATATCGAGGGCTTGGTGCAAAACTATTCTAACTCCTTCACAAAGTGAAGGAGTTAGAATAGTTTTGCACCAAGCCCTCGATATGCTGAAAACGTGTAGCGCCTAGTCTGCTAAAGAAAAAAGTCATAGATCAATAATTGGGACACAACGAAAATATCTACTTGCCAGCATTGACTGTTTGTTTTACGTCAAACGAACTGAACTAGTTGAATGAAATGTCAAACAAACTATTTACCATTAACGTTTTGAGATTTTTATTCCAATTTGCACAGTTCTTAAAAGCACCATTTTAATGTTTTTACCCTTACCCAACATGCTTGCCATTATTCAACCCTTTCTCTCACAGAAACGCATTATAACGATTTTGTTAACAGAACAGACCCAGATCAGAGTACTCATGTAAGGACCGTCTGGTCAGGGTCTACTCTGTTTGCTTATGAAATAATATGCAATGAATGTATATCTGATTCTATACTTTCTGCCATGACCAATGATTCATGGAATAGTCATGTTATGCTTGACCTTGTTTATTTTTGTAATCATCCATTTGATAATTTGAGCATTGAGAGTGTTAAGCCAGATGAATGCGCAATACAGGGTGAATGTTATGTCACTGTAGCGTTTTGTATTACAGTAGAACCTGTCGTAAGCGGCCATCAAAAAGAGGTCTTATCATGGGTCATAAGGCAGAGGTAGATTACTACAGGTCAAAATTAATATAAAAAGCTACTATAGGAGCTTTCTGCATTACCTTTCCCATACATTAAACGACCACCTGCCTTTTAACCCTTTCTCTTATGTAAGCGCATTTTACCTCATCTGCAAACAGAGTAGACCCAGATCAGACAGCTCCTATAACAGCCGTCTAACCAGGGTCTGCTCTGTTTGCTTATAGTGTAATATAGATCTGATTATACAGCTTCTGCCTGAGCCAAAAGGTCATGTATTCATATGCCATTATAAAAAAAATCTTATTAATATTCATGACATAATAACATTTGTATTTCCTACATGAATATTCACCAGGGAAAGGGTTTAAGAATCACATTCCCTTATATTGACGACCCTGTATAAGTCACTTTGTGAAACCATTGTGATAAATAGAGCATTTGTTCCTGTAGGAGCAAATGCTCTATTTATCACAATGGTTTCAAACTACAAAATTCTAAAAAAAATCCTTTTCTATAGTTAATGCTCCTTTTCGGTAGATTTATTCAAGGAGGTTGTATCTAAAAATAGCCTATGAGGTAATGGGTTAGATAAATATACGACAGCTTAGGTGAGGTTCTACTGTTTTGTACAAACCCTTACCTCGTTGTGAAATGCCTACTCAAATTCTGATCTGGGTCCATGCTTATAAAGCTTTTAGTTGAGTCTGAGATCGTTCTCAAGCTTTTGATTGGTCAGATTTGAGCCTTTGGCTCAAATCTGACCAATCAAAAGCTTGAGAACTCAAATCTGACCAATCAAAAGCCTGAGAACGAAACTCTGGCGAGATTTTGACTACTTCCTGTGTTACAAAGCTTTTTCAGAAAGTTTTGATAGAGTATAAATAGATTCTGACGAGACACCGAGTTACTCGGCGTCTCTTACACCGAGTTACTCGGCGTCTCTTACACCGAGTTACTCGGCGTCTCTTACACCGAGTTACTCGGTGTCTCTTGTGTATCCGAGCTGTTTGCAAATGTGGCTCAGGTCGTGTGAGTTAGAGAAGCTCTGAGGCTGTAGAATATGTCTTTGTACGACAAACAAAATAATTATGTAATTTCCTTTTGGAAATTGAGATAGACCACAGTATTTGTTGACGTCAGTTTTTGTAGACGTCAAACTATCCAGCCTGTTAGTTTCTGTTTGTTAGTTTCTGTTTGTTTATCGATATTTCGCTGCTTTTAAATAGCTTCTTTTTGCCTTTTCAATGCAATTTTGTTTTTTAATTACATGTATGATGATTTTGCTAGATTTTCTGTGATACTGAAAGCAATAATTATGCTGTCGTTGATTTGCTTTATTTGTTTTTAATTAACTAACAAAGCATGGCTTAGTACTAATACGTCTTAATACCCCGACAAGACGTTATGATTTATCATGTACAAACCAAACTCCCAATATTGCCAAAATGCATAATGACAAACGGCGCAGTTCCAGATCAATGTCGCCTTTTCAAGGCGGCATCTAATCAAAGACACTATTTACCTCAACCTCTTGTTTACTCGTTTAAAAAAACATGTAGAGTAAAACCCCTCTTAACCGGAGTTCTTCTAGCGAAGAATTTACATACTTTTAAGCAGGTGGCTGCTTAATGCAGGATGAAAGTCATGCAGAAAACTCCTAGAGAAGCTTTCTTCATGACATTCACCCATGCATTAAGCCGTCACCTGTCTCCAAGACTGATATTTATACTAATTTTAATGTCCGGTTTAGAGGGGTTTTACTGTATTTATCTCAGTTCTTCATATTATTGAAATATTGTAAATAAAAAGGGTTGTAAAGGACAATTGGAAATGTAGCATCCTTATCATGCTAAATACCTCTTGCCTGGCATTTGTTAACCCTTTCCTGCATAAATACGCCTTTCTACGCCTCTGTAACCTCTTGAAACCATTGTGATAAATAGAGCATTTGCTCTATAGGAGCAAATGCTCTATTTATCACAATGATTTCTATACTACACAATCATAAAATTTTCCTTTTCTCTGGTAAATGCTCCTTTTCGGTAGATTCATTCAAAGAGGTTGGGTCTAAGAATAGCCGATGAGGTAATGGGTTAAACAAGTTTGATCCAGATGAGATGTCCAGTAATTTGGCGTCTCACCAGGATCCAAGTTGTTTAACCCTTTACCTCATAGGCTATTTTAAAGATCCGACCGCTTTGAATAAATCTACCGAAAAGGAGCATTAACTAGAGAAAAGGACAATTTTAGAATTCTGTAGTTTGAAACCATTGTAATAAATAGAGCATTAATTGCTCCTATAGGAGCAAATGGCCTATTTATCACAATGGTTTCAACAGGTGACTTTTGCAGAGGCGTCAAAAGGCGTTAATATGAGGGACTGGGTGAACACTCGAGATTTATTTTCTCAAAAGATGAACGAATCGGAAGTCAGTGAAAAAACAGCAAATCAGCCACTGGGCAGACATTCAGCATGAGAAGGGTATATATTAACCCATTTCCTCATATTGACACCTTTTGACGCATTCCATCATATTGACACCTTTTTTAACCCAATCCTCGTACTGACACATTTTGACGCCTCTATAAAAGTCACTTTTGGAAAATGTTGTGGTATATAGAGCATTTGCTCTTGAGGAGCTAATGTTGAAATTACCACAATGGTTTCAATACTATACAATTCGTAAATGTTTCTCTTTCTCTAGTAAATGTTCCGTTTCGGTAGATTAATTCAAAGAGGTTGGGCCTAAAAATAACCTGTCGGGGAATGGGTTAAGAGCCAGTATGTATTTGACATAGACACCTCAGTCACATCGTCATCGATTTTGTCATGTTATTCCGCATTTTGAAAAATAAAATTAGTGATGTTTGTTTGTTTATAGATAGGAATAAACGAATAGGTAACAACACATACTAACTCTACTATTTGTATATGTCATTGTTGTAAGTATTTTTATTTAATGTTAACGTTTGACTTTAGCATTACTTAATATGTCATGTTTTTATGTTAATATTCGTGTTGATTGGCATGATTGCTACGGATATCTGAGAAAGGTAAACGATTTTTGCACAGCTGTTTGATTGTCATAATGCATGCTAGCATGTGGTTGTGAATATTCATGTAAGAAATAATGAGACCATGAATATTAATTAGATTTATTGTTATAATAGCACATGGACACAAGGAATGGACTCAAGGAATTTTGTTGATGACAGAAACTATAGAATCATATCTATTTTATATCATAAGCAAACAAATCAGACCCTGATCAGACGGCTCCCATAGGAGCCATCTGATATTGGTCTACTATGTTTGCAAAGGCGTAGAAATGCGTATTTATGCAGGAATGGATTAAAACTGTTTGGTTTGCACGCTATCAGAGCTCTTGGTAACCCTTGCAAGACTTGTAGCTCCATGTTTTTGGTTCATGATCCAAATTCATTGACACAGATTTAGGATAAATGGAACTTCAAGTAACTATTTAAGTACTAAATGCAGTAGTCTACATTTTTGGTTTGCTAACGACCTTTATTTAGCGTGCAAAGCGTCCGAGATCTACCATTACATTGCCTCGTGATCGTATACATATATCAGACTGGACGCTTGTAATGAGACATTGTCTATATATGTATAAGGAAGTATCATATGTTTATAATATACACTAAAACCTCTCTATAACGGCCACTAAATTACATCAAATATTTTGTGTTAAAAGCAGGTAGCTACTTAAAGCAAGGTGAAAGTAAAACAGAACGCTCCTATAGGAGTGTTCTGTTTTACTTTCACTTTACTTTAAGCAGCCACCTGCCCTAAATACCAACTAATTAACACTATTTAGTGGCCGTTACAGAGAGGTTTTACTGTACAATATACATGTATATGACGTGTCAGATGTTTATAATGAGACAGTGGATAAGAATATATAAAGGAGCATCAGTCTGATTTATGAGACATAAGCTATACATGTATATTGAAGTGTCATATGTTAATAATGAAACATTTGTTATACATGTATAGTGGCGTGTCAGACACTTATAATAATTATGTATGAGGAAGTGTCAGATGTTTATATTTACACATTGCATTTATTTGGATATACTGTACATGTATAATGAAGTATCAGATGTATATAATGGGACATTGGATATACATGTATAATGGTGTGTCAGGTTCTTATAATGAGACATTGAATATACATGTATAATGAAGTTTCTGTTTGATGTTTATATTAAGGCATTGGACTCGATCGTGTTTTTACAATGAGACATTGGATATACATGTATAATGACGTGTCAGTCATAAATTATGTTTGTGAATGTGCAACAACAATAGTAGATATAATGTAACACGACAATGAATAAGGCGTTACATACACATATAGTTTTTTCTCAGGAATACACTGCTATTGTATTATCCGTTTAGGGACATGAAATGAATTTTTACTAAGGCACATATATATACTAAGTCAGTGATTTTTTACTAAGCCATATATTGTACAATAGAACGGTTATTAGAACGCCTCAGTAGCACCTACACAAGGAATAAACATGTGTGTCTCCAACCCTTTCGCTGCCAAATGTTGTTGTCTGTGCTGCAATTTTCATTTTATTTTTATTTTTCTTAATTTCTAATTGAAAAATCAGTCACAGTAACAAACAGTTTGGATCCTGATTAGACGCCGAGTTACTCGGCGATTTACTCGAGTTACTCGGCGTCTTATCTAGATCCAAACTGTTTGCATGATTATCACAGATGCGAAAGAGTTAAAAAATGTTGACTGCTTAATGCTTTACGAAATTAATAAAGAAAGCCGCATAACTTTTGTTTAGCATTAAGTTATCAACTGGCTGTATGGCCCAGATTTAGATCTCTTTTTAGCTCACCAGAGCACTTTTGTGCTCAGGGTGAGCTTTTGTGATCGCCTGATGTCCGTCGTCCGTCGTCGTGCGTCGTCCGTCGTGCGTCGTGCGTCGTCCGTCGTCGGGCGTCAACAATTTCAAGCTTTAAAAATCTTCTCCTCTGAATCTACAGGGGTCTCAGCTTTCATCTTTGGCACATAGCATCATCTGTAGGTCCTCTACAAAAGTTATATAAATTATGTCCCTAGGGTCAAAATTGGCCCCACCCCAGGGGTGCATTGTTTTCTATAGAAACATATAGTGAAAACTTTGAATATCATCTCCTCTGAAACTGAAAGGTTCTCAGCCTTCATATTTGGCACATAGCATCATGTTCAGGTTCTCTACAAAAGTTATATAAATTATGCTCCTGTGGTCAAAATTGGCTACACACCATGGTGGACAGTTTTCTAGCAAACTTATAGCTGACTGCGATTTTAAGCATCTTCTCTTTGCTCATAAATAGGTCATCCAGTCAAGCAGTGGGATAGATGACCAGTGGCTATTTTTAGGTCACCTGTATCTGGTGCTGGAGCTCTGTGCCTTAACCCTTTGCCTGTTCTATGTTTATTATTAATTTGAATGCCTACTGCATATTCATGAACAAAATAGTTAAAATGAAGTATGGAAGGTGGAACATTGTAGTCATTTTTTTCCAAATTTCACAACCTACTGAATATTCATCTATAAAATAGTTATAATGAAATATAGTAGGTGGAACATTGTAGCCATTTTAGAAACTTAAGGAACAGCTGTATAAAATTCCATTTACAAACAGAGCAGGCCCTGATCAGATGGCTCCTATAGGAGGCATCCGATCTGGGTCTACTCTGTTTTCAAAAATGTGAAAATACGTTTGTATGAGGGAAGGGTTAATTAATAATAGTGATTGGCATTATGATATTATTATAACCTGCCCTGCAGTTCAGAAGAAGGGTAAATCATGTAAAGACTCCAGAATGCCAAATTAAAGATTTCAAATAAATTATGAAATATTTTTTAACATGAAATTGTATTATTTGAAACTGTTAAGTTATACTTATGATTATGCAATTATTATGTAATAATTTATAATAATATTCAAATGCAAAAAATCAGTTTGGAATGCTAGGGTACACATACCCGTTCAGAAGAACAGTTGATTGCCTTTAGTCAGAACTTTGTATGGCCTTGTTTAAATTATGCCCCTGGGATTAAAATTGGCCCCACCCGAGGGGTGGTCAGTTTTCAATAAAAATATATAGTAAAAACATTGAAAATCTTCTCTGAAACTGGAAGGTTCATAACTTTCATATTTGGCACATAGCTTCATGTTCAGGTCCTCTACAAATGTTATATAAATTATGCCCCTGTGGTCAAAATTGGCCCTGCCCCAGGAGTAGCCAGCTTTCAATAGAAACATAAAGTGAAAACTTTGAAAATCTTCTCCTCTGATTGTCTGGTGAGCGCGTCAGGGCCATTCTGGCCCTCTTGTTTGTAGGTCACCCCTGATGGGGTTTTACTATATTTAAAACATTACACAAAATGAATAACGGGAATTGATGCGTCTGTATTCACTTTAACTCTTTACTCCATTGATAATCTTTTTTACGCCATTGCATACAGATTAGACCCAGACCAGACGGTTCTTATACCTATGTAGGGTCTGCTCTGTTTGCTTATAATAAAATATAGATATGGTTCTACAGTTAAGGTCATGGCTATTAATGCATATGACCAAGCGCTATTATAACACATCAATCTAATTGATGGTCAAGACGTCATTATATTTTACATGAATGTTCATGGAGGAAAGGTTAAAGTGTCACCTTTGTTATTCTGATAACGCTTTTGCTGTCATGGGTGCATCGGTTATAAACTTTGCCAATTGTTTGGATCCAGATGAGTCGCCGAGTAAATATGCCCATCATCTGGATCCAAACTGTCTGACACTCTGTTTGTCCTTATTACATCAAGGGCTAATACAGTAAAACCCCGCTAATACGACCACCTAAAGGATGTATATATTTGGGTGCTAGATGCAGGTGGTAGCTTAATGCAGGACAAAAATAATGCAGAAAGCTCCTAGAGGAGCTTTCTGCATTACTTTTGTCCTGCATTAAGCAACCACCTGCTTATAACGACACCCATGTTTATTCATTAAGTGGTCGCATTAGATGGGTTGTACTGTAGTCACATCAGAGGTCATATAAGGCCTCTGTCTCGCCACTCTTTCTATATCCATCGTCTCTCTCTTTCATACTTGTCTTTTCTTCTCTTTTTTCCCTCTCTCTCCCTCTCTCTCATTTACCATGATTAGTAAATTTACCATTGCTTAACCCTTCGCTTGCTATTCGCGTCAATATACCTACCTGTAAATAGTGAAGACCCAGATGAGACAGGTCCTGCAGGAGCTGTCTCACCAGGGTCTGCACTATTTACAAGTTGATTGTGCAACCAGTGCACCCCACAGCAGTGATTGCACAGCGAAATATTTGTACACAGTGAAGATATATGTAATTATACAACAGGGCATGGGTAAAGAAGGAGAAATGTATTTTAGAATTCAGCAAGAGAAGGGTTAAAACTCGATCTGTCACCTGATATAGACATCTTTACTATCAGAGAGCTGCTTTGATTGAATTTATTGTCTCAGTGAACTAAAAACTTTCAAATAATTATGCTGATTGTACCTTTGAAAATAATTGTCGGACATTCAACCTTCACAATTAAAGATCGGAACACCTCATGGAGGGGACCTCCTTGATCGAGCGGTTATGTTTTTTGACTGAAATCTCTGTGATTCGAATTCCGGCCAGGGCATTTCTATTTTCATATAAGAAAACATTCCATTTCACTTGCGGTAGGTCGATGGTTCTTCCCTGGATGTTCTTCTGTACCAGAAACAATGCAATTTGTCCCATGCACGGATAACCCTCGTGGGTCTTTCTCCATATGTAAATGGCTGCACGCCGTGATATCACTGAACTAGTGTTAAAGCTTCGTAAAATCGCAATTCAAACCAACCAACCTCGAGGAGTATCCCACCTTGTCGGAAACCGCCGGATAGTTACGACTGCGAAAAGTAACATGACAAACAGTGCAGACCCTGATGAGAGGGCTCCTCTCATCTGGGTCTACACTGTTTGCAAAGGACATTAGTAACTCGTGTCCCGCACTGTAGGGGCGAACTCCCTTGTGAACAGAGTAGACCGAAATCAGACTGTAGGAACCGTCTGATCAGGGTCTGCTCTAATTGCTGGACGGATTCAAAAGTTTGTGTCATGGTCGAAAATTGTTTATGATGCAACTATATAGAATTATCAGCTACATGTATTTGCTATTTATACATTCATAATTTCTTAATTATTTCAGTGTTGGGAACCAGTCACTAGTGTACTTTGAAAACAGTATAGATGTAGATCCATACGAGAGGGTTGCTAGATGAGCCTTCTCATCAGGCACTGCACTGCTTGTCATGTTACACTTTTATTAGCTCACCAGAGCACAAAGTGCTCAGGGTGAGCTTTTGTGATCGCCTGATGTCCGTCGTCCGTCGTCGTGCGGTGTGCGTCGTGCGTCGTCCGTCGTTCGTCGTCCATCGTCAACAATTTGAACCTTTAAAAATCTTCTCCTCTGAATCTATAGGGTTCTTAGCTTTCATATTTGGCACAAAGCATCATGTGTAGGTCCTCTACAAAAGTTATATAAATTATGCCCCTGGGGTCAAAATTGGCCCCGCCCCAGGGATGCATTGTTTTCTATAGAAACATATAGTGAAATCTTTGAAAATCATCTCCTCTGAAACTGGAAAGTTTTCAGCTTTCATATTTGGTACATAGCATCATGTTCAGGTCCTATACAAAAGTTATATAAATTATGCCCCTTGGGTCAAAATTGGCCCCACCTCAGAGGTTTCCAGTTTCTTAGAGCAGGCTGCTGTTTCAGCTAATTCAAACTGACCATTATTTTCTGGGAGACTACTAGTACACTCCAGATTTACACTCCAGAAAAATGCAGCTGCAATATTTTTCACTGTGATCAATCAGCCTCACTGATGCCCAGGAACTCTTTGCTGTTTGATGTGTTGTAAACATCATGCAGGTTATTATGGAGGTCATTTGGTGTCTAGCATAATTTTCTCCAATCCCCTTTGCACTCTGAGCAATTACTGTCTGCAAATAATGTTATCTGCTGCAAAAGTTGTTTCCTTCCATATCTTTTAAAAAATAAATGTCATAGTGAAAGACAGTTTGGACCCTGATGAGATGCCAAGTTACTTTGTATCTCATCTGGATCCAACTGATCCAGACTGTTTGCAAAGGTTTTTATAAATGCCAAAAAACAACAACGCAAGTAGCTGGTGTAATATTAGCAGGCTAAAGGTATAGGACCTTTGAAGAGTGAGTGACCAGCCATAAGCATATTGACTAGGGATAATTGCAGATCTCTTATGCATATGGATTGGTTTTCTTGGTTCACTAAACTTGTATATAACCAGGGCTAAATGCTAGCTAACCCAAACCTAAATCACAAGCTCATTTTGGCTAGGATTAAGTTTGCAACAAGCTTGCAGTTGCAAGCCAATTAAGGGAGACTGGCATATCTCTAGTTAAACATTTACTGGTGTCTATTTTTAGCATACATTTAAAGGTAGGTTATCTCCCTTTTTGATAACAATGGGATTGCCTCCTTTGTTGGTAGTAGATCTGCAGTAATATTGCAGACCCAAACAAAAAAATTGTTATAGTTAGATGTCGCCTGTTGCACATTAATTAGGACAATTAACCCTTTACTCCATAAATAGGCCTTTCTACACCTTTGCAAACAGAGTAGACCCTGATTAGATGGCTCATGTAGTAGCCATCTGATCAATCTGCTGTTTGCTTATGATATGATATAGTGCAAATTGCATTACATTATTTTCATTTTGTGTACAATATACTTATATGTTTACTAACCCTTTCCCTCCTGTTAACACCTTTTCACACAGTTGCAAACAGAGCAGAACCAGATCAGATGGCTCCTATAGCAGCTGTCTGATCAGGGTCCACTCTGTTTGTCAATGGAATTTGAAAGATGTTTCTTTACTTTCTAAAATGACTACACTGTCCCACCTTCCATATTTCATTATAACTATTTTGTCCATGAATAGTCAGTAGGTATTTAAATTTTGGATAAACATAGAACAGGGGAAGGGTTGAAAATAAATTAAGATATGAATAATAATAACTCATGAAGGCGTAATGAAAATATCTGAAATTTTGAATATAAGTACATGTATAGATTAATTTATTCTTTCTGAAATTCAACCAATTTGCCCAGGGAGAGGGTTTACATAATTTTGTACATGCCCTTCTTTAGATTGACATTGTTATATGTTTTCATTTATATTTTCTTAAATTTTCTTCACTTGAGGTCCTCTACAAAAGTTACATAAATTATGCCCCTTGGGTCAAAATTTGCCCACCCCAGGGCTGGGTAGTTTTCTAAAGAAACACATAGTGAAAACTTTGAAAATCTTCTCCTCTGATTGTCTGGTGAGCGATGTCAGGGCCTTTCAGGCCCTCTTGTTTAATTAACCCTTTCACCGCCGATGTCGCATAAATGCACCACGACAAATAGTACCGTCAAGGCGGCGTCTGATCAGGGACTCCCCTATTTGTCTCAAAATCTATTTCTATATCTGTGCTTTATTCTTTTCAATTTTGCATTTGTTTATTTTATTTCCTTATTTTACCGAATGATTTAATAATATTGGATTGCAGACGACAATAGAAATTTGGTGCCGAAAGGGTTAAAGAATCCCTGAGTGTGCACAGTCATATTGACTTGTTTCGTCAAATAGGAGCTTTATGCATGACTTTTGTCCTGCATTTAGCAGCCCCCTGTTTTTAAGACCCACTGTGTTCCATAAATGAATGGCTGCTTGAGGCAGGTTCTAACATCTTGAAACAAAACATAACCATTTCCCTTCATGTATACGCACGTGCGCATGTTTACACTTTTGAATCGGATTAGAAGATCTGGCCCCAAGGTTTCAGGTGCTCTAATAACAAAAATGACAAATGACTACATACTCATGCAATAATTAATTCTTGAAGTGTTAAAAGGAGGTCGCGACGAAATCCCCCACAGTTCGTTCATGGGTTTTGCTACTTGTATGTATTGACAGTTTGTTTTGTTTTTGTTTTTATACGCCCACCTAATAAAGGTGGTCGTATATTGTCGTGGCCCTGTCCGTCCGTCCGTTCGTTCGTTCGTTCGTTCGTTCGTTCGTTCGTCCGTCAACATTTTGTTTGTCCGCTGTTTTCTGGGAAAACTATTTGACAGATATTAATGAAACTTCACACAAATGTTAAATGCATCAAGATCTGAAGCTGAGTTGATTCTGAGGTTCATTTGATTTTTCATTTCAGAGTTATGGCCCTTGTCCTTAAAAAATATGCAAATAGTTTGTCCGCTGTTTTCTGGGAAAACTATTTGAGAGATATTAATGAAACTTCACACAAATAGTTAATGCATGAAGATCTGAAGCTGAGTCGATTCTGAGGTTCATTTGATTTGTCGTTTTGAAGTTATGGCCCTTTTACTTAAAAAAATAATGCAAATACATGCAAATAGTTTTTCCGCTGTTTTCTGGGAAAACTATTTGAGAGATATTAATGAAAATTCACATAAATGTTTAATGCATCAAGATCTGAAGCTGAGTTGATTCTGAGTTCATTTGATTTGTCGTTTCGGAGTTATGGCCCTTTTACTTAAAAAATAATGCAAATACATGCAAATAGTTTTTCCGCTGTTTTCTAGGAAAACTATTTGAGAGATATTAATGAAACTTCACACAAATGTTTAATGCATCAAGGTCTGAAGCTGAGTCGATTCTGAGGTTCATTTGATTTGTCGTTTCAGAGTTATGGCCCTTGTCCTTAAAAAATAATGCAAATAGTTTGTCCGCTGTTTTTTGGGAAAACTATTCGAGAGATATTAATGAAACTTCACACAAATGTTTAATGCATCAAGGTCTGAAGCTGAGTTGATTCTGAGGTTCATTTGATTTGTCGTTTCGGAGTTATGGCCCTTGTCCTTAAAAAATAATGCAAATAGTTTGTCCGCTGTTTTTTGGGAAAACTATTTGAGAGATATTAATGAAACTTCACACAAATGTTTAATGCATCAAGGTCTGAAGCTGAGTCGATTCTGAGGTTCATTTGATTTGTTGTTTCGGAGTTATGGCCCTTTTACTTAAAAAATAATGCAAATATATGCAAATAGTTTTTCCGCTGTTTTCTGGCAAAACTGTTTGACAGATATTAATGAAACTTCATGCACATGTTTAATGCATCAAGACCTGAAGCTAAGTCGATTCTGAGGGTCATTTGATTTGTTGTTTTGGAGTTATGGCCCTTGCACTTAAAAAAAATAATGCAAATCTATGCAAATATGAGGATGGCCATAAGGAATGTTTAATCAGAGAAAGTTTGCAAGTGGGCGTATTATGTACCGTATGCGGTACTCTTGTTTGTTTTGGTTCAGTTGACACTATGTCTCGCTCACATAGAATAGATGAGTAAATGATTTCACTTGATATACTTGCTGTTATAATTTTACGGTCCAGAATAATTGGTTGACCTTCTGATTACCGTCTAGCACAACTACATTACAAATTATTGTCTGTTCCACCAAGGTCTGTCACTTCGAATCGATATGTTTTCATCCGAGAGAAAAGGAAACTTTTAGAATTGTGTAGTTTTTAAACCTTTGTGATAAACAGAGCATTTGCTCAGATGGAGCAAATGCTCTATTTACCACAATGGTTTCAAAAATGACTTTACAGATGCGACAAAATGCGCCAATGGGAGGGAACGGGTTAAAGCTGGGTTATGGATTTGGTCCCAATCGATGTAAACACTTTTATGTAGTCAAATATTGACAGTCATGTGACTGGTATAATTCTTTCCAATGGTAACAAATGTAACACATCTTCAGGACTAAGGTTGACTCTGGGGTTCGAAATAGAAATATGCTATAATTCAAGTCGAAACACCATATAACTGGCCTATAAGGCATTTCCCCGGTCTGATACATGTAGTATGATTGGATATCGTGTATTCACACTTTTTCAAATAATAATCTTCTAAAAATCTCTACAAGCTTGATATTGATATCGGTGAAAGTCACTACTTTGGCTTTAAACCGAAAGTAAAGACTTACAAACCGAAAGTAGTGACATTCACCGATACCAATGTCAAGCTTGTAGAGATTTTGAGCTCACTAGAGCATTTTTGTGCTCAGGGTGAGCTTTTGTGATCGCCTGATGTCCGTCGTCCGTCGGCGTGCGTCGTGTGTCGTCGGGTGTCAACAATTTCCATCTTTAAAAATCTTCTCCGTTCTTAGCTTTCATCTTTGGTACATAGCATCATTTGTAGGTCCTCTACAAAAGTTATATAAATTATACCCCTGGTGTCAAAATTCAGTTTTCGATAGAAACATATAGTGAAAACTTTGAAATTCTTCTCTGAAACTAGAAGGTTCTCAGCTTCATATTTTGCACATAACTTCAACTTCAGGTCTTCTACAAAAGTTATATATATATTATGCCCCTAGGGTCAAAATTGGTCCCAGCCCAGGGATTGCCAGTTTTTCTGTAGCTGAATGCTTAAACAGCCCATGGGATCACTAGTTATGCATAGGAAAAACTTTAAAAACCTTCTTGTCAAAAACTACATGTCCTAGAGTTTAGATATTTGTTGTATAAATTAACTTGGCATACTTTTATGAATTTTGTTAATACCATAGTTCTGAGGTTAAAATTGGCCCTGCCCTGTGTGTATAGACTTCTTCACACCAGAAACTACAGTTTGAAGGTTCCCCCTTGAATCAGACAGGGACTAGCCTGTGTGAGTGTTTATGTAATCACCCTTAGCCTGATCAGTAGAGTAGAAATTGTGTTTGGACAAATAACACACACTCATTTTAGATTGAGAAAACTATTTGGATAATTCTCGAAATGCAGAAAGCTTTTAACGCTTTTTGTCATACCTATGTCTTGCATTAAGCTGCCAGCTATCATTATAGAGCCTATCAGTGTATTTGTTGTGAAGTTCAGCTTAATACAAGTTCCACAGTGTTCTATGCACTACCCATTCTTTCAGTACTGTGATGTTATCTGCTTCAGAATTGTTGCCTGCTTGTTTAAGTTTGTTCACACTGTTTTTAATACATATCAATCTTACAATTAACTCTCTTGTACAAGCCACATATGAAGTTACATATGTGTCAGATCAGAATCCAAAATATGTGCTAAATTCAGTCAAGTCATGCTCAGCAGTCACAGATAGGGTTATAGCACCGAGTTTCTGTCATCTGTTAGAAATGTTGTCTATAGAAACATAAAGTGAAAACTTTGAAAATCTTCTCCTGAAGCTGGAATGTTCTCAGATTTCATATTTGGCACATAGCATCATGTTCAGGTTCTCTACAAAAGTTATATAAATTATGCCCCTGGGGTCAAAATTGTCACCGCCCCAGGGTGGTCAGTTTTCAATAGAAACATACAGTGAAAACTTTGAAAATCTTCTCCTCTGATTGTCTTGTCTGGTGAGCGATGTCGGGGCCATTCTGGCCCTCTAATTAGAATATAGAACTAGAGAGATTGGTTGTCACTTAGGCGACTCGTTGTAAAAGCGTGTTAATATTCTGAGAAAAAATAGATGACTGCTCATCAAGATCGGTGGTCAAATAAGCTTTAAAATTTCGCAGTGAATGAACCCATCGATTTTGAAGCAGATTTCGGCCGGAGTTGAATACCTTTTACTTATTAGATAGAGTAGGGTTGGTTGGTAGGGTTCTTTTGGTTGGTTCAGAAAACTATATTTTGGTATGTTTTAGATACTTATGACATGTGATTAAAAATGTATTTGTATTAAACATCAATTTGTGCAGTTATAAAGGTGGTAATTACGGCAAAATTAGTATGGTTGTAAAGGTACATTCAAAGAGTCAACCCTTTACTCTATAAATATGCCTTTCTACGCCTTTGCAAACAGAGTAGACCCAGATCGGACGGCTCCTATTGGAGCCTTCCTACCAGGTTATGCGCTGTTTGCTTATTATAATTTTTTATGATATAGATATGTTTCTAATATTTCTACCATGGCCAAATTCCATGTGTCCATGTGCTATGACAACAAATTAATCTAATTAATATTCATGGTGTCATTATTTCCTACATAAATATTCATGACGGAATGAGCTTAATATGTTCTGGTGTTATTCATGTGTTGATGATAATATGTTTAGCTTCCACACCCTTTATCAGAGGTCCAGATAAGATGTGCAAATTAAAACATTTTCAAGAATAACTTCTTTATTTCACCACCGAAACCTACGTTACGACAACTCTTTAGAATAAGACAATTCTTAACCCTTACAACGCTATATTTTCAAATGGACTCTTCCAAAATTCAAATAGGTCAATCTTATAGTGAATATTTAGGGATGTTTTCTAAAGAAAAGTGTAACATGACAAACAGTGTAGACCCTGATGAGAGGGCTCCCATAGGAGCCCTCTCATCTGGTTCTACACTGTTTGCAAAGGACATTAGTGACTCGGGTCCCGCACTGTAAGGGTTAAGAGTGTTCACAACTTAGGGTTTGGTGGTGGCGGTGGTGGTGGTGGTGGCGGTGGTGGTGGTGGTGGTGGTGGTGGTGGTGGTGGCGGTGGTGGTGGTGGTGGTGGTGGTGGTGGCGGTGGTGGTGGTGGTGG